>WAAE01002225.1:0-20754 GCA_013400495.1 Nicator chloris | reverse complement strand
GATATCTGAGGCATCTTTTTTAATTGATGTTTGTCACCCTCTTGATAGTGTAAAATTATCCATCTTTTTCTAAGCTTAACACAGGTCAGTAGCCAATTTTTGTCACAGCTCCTGTGGGGAACTAGTTTGTGCAGAAGCAGGAATTTAACAATCTTTGCTGAACTTGAAGCTTTCATGAGATGTAGAAAATTTAACAGAACATGCTAGGTTTCTATTTTCATACCCTGGAAAGCGTTTTGTCCATTGATGATGCACAACCTTGCAGCCTGGATGATGCATTCTGATAGTGGTTCATTCTGACGTGCACCCAGCAGCCACTGGAGAAGCCAGTCTGTTTCTTCGAGCGGCATACAGCCTCTGGTACCGCCACCTTTTGAAAACTTTTAGATTTTGGACCACGGTGGGTTTCAAATGCCTCATTTTNCAGCTCCTGTGGGGAACTAGTTTGTGCAGAAGCAGGAATTTAACAATCTTTGCTGAACTTGAAGCTTTCATGAGATGTAGAAAATTTAACAGAACATGCTAGGTTTCTATTTTCATACCCTGGAAAGCGTTTTGTCCATTGATGATGCACAACCTTGCAGCCTGGATGATGCATTCTGATAGTGGTTCATTCTGACGTGCACCCAGCAGCCACTGGAGAAGCCAGTCTGTTTCTTCGAGCGGCATACAGCCTCTGGTACCGCCACCTTTTGAAAACTTTTAGATTTTGGACCACGGTGGGTTTCAAATGCCTCATTTTTGTTTACTTTTTGGTGCTACTGCTGTGAGCCAGTAGAGGGCCCCCTGACATTTCATCTTAGTCTTACTAACTTTTAAGTAGATACACTTTCTGAATTTAAAGATTTAAAGGATACTGTTAGCAGACGTAGAGGCTTCTATAGATAATGGCTATTGTACAACGACAAATTTGAAAGTCTGCTTTTGCAATATAATCAAAACCTAAATATTAGAATTTTAAACTCCGCAGACAACACGAAAGCTCAAACTGTGGTAATTGCTAAAGCTCACCCTACTTACTTCCATCTGTCACATTTTCATAATGTGGGCGATTTCTTTTTTTCATATTGACCTTCATAATTGGTAAACAAAACACACCGAAGGGTTGAAAAGTCCAGTTAAACAGCTGAATAGCATCCACATCACCAATCTGTCCTGTATAGAGTTATTTTTAGATGTCAGCTCCCTATAGATCATTCCCACACAAAACTTTGTTTTTTCAGACACACACACACACACTTAAACTAAGATATTTTTTTCTCCCCTCTGCCCCGTATAATAATAGATTTGCAATTACTCACCTTCAGAAAATATAAAACTAAAAAAGAGAAATCTGAATACCTGCTGAAATTGTTCATTCAAGCACAAACTATTTGTCACAAAATCCGTCTGTCAGCCTTTAGCTAGAAGGAGAGTTGCTTACTTTAGGCCAAACTGTCTCAAAGAATATATTAGAATGTGAGTATTTGACAGTTCATAGCATCTTTCATCTGAAGTTCCCTGAATATTTCACATATGTTAATTGAGGTTCCTTCTAGTAGCAGAATTTTTTATTATAACTAGTCTATATTTGAGTCCTTGAGGAATAAGTGACTAAACACCTCTTTTTATAAAGTGTGTTTTGAAATTGTTGTCTCAGTGCTCACTGTGAGTGTAAGGAAATTTCAAATATATTTTCTTTTGTTTCTCTAAAAATGCATCAAGAATAAGAGGTGGTGTGGGAACTAATACTGTCTAAGAATTTAATTAATTTGTAACTTGACTGCCAGATATAAGTGAGAGAATAAGGAACAATAAGTATTTTTAGGAGTCAAGTTGCATTCTCCAGAGACATTCCAAAAGTTAGTCCTATTGGTAAACAGGAAAACTGAAAATACCCCTTAAAATGCTGAAAGAAGTACTCTTCATGAGAAAACCTAAAACATAACTGAATTGTAATCATATAAACATTATGCCCGTGTGACAAGGAGAGAGTGCACAGAGCAAGAGGATAATAAACTAAGGCCCTGGAAACTTGGTATAGACAAGGCAGAAAAGAGATGTCAAAGGTACAAGAAATGATGGCAAAAAATGATGTCAAAGGTACAGGAGCTATGATGGAGCTATCATTGCCATGTGTCCCTGCATGACTCCACCCCAGACGTCATCATCACTGCCAAATGTCATCATCAATGCCAATGCTTTGTAAAATGTGTCTTTGCCTGGCATCACACAGAGACATTCTTCTTAGACTTTCACTATCCATAGCTATCTCTTTTACCATTTAGAATTAATTAAATAGAAAACAAAACAGTCTGACACAAAGAAATTAGGTCTTTTTTTGTCCTTATTGGAACAGAAATATAAGTGAAGAACACAAGAGAGGGACCAGAGCTCCATGGATACAGGCTTCTGCTTCCACCAGCACACCGCTGTAGGAGGGAGGGCCTACAAGCTTTGCTCCAGGCATGACACTGTCAGCACATTCCTTGCAAGTATCATGAATGTGCAAAGTAGAAATGTTTTGTTGATGAGCTCTAGAAAATCCCTTCCAGCAACCACTCTGCTGTCTTTATTCCTTGGTCCTTTCAAAGCATCATTAGTGACAGCAATTGTATCAGCTTGTTCTTTGTTCCTAAAGACCTAAGGGAATTTCTTACAGTTAAACCCATCTGAATTGCAAAACACAGGGTTTCCAAGGAATATGCAGTCTCAATGCCAAATTATTTGGATATTCCGTGCTGTGATAGTTTCTCAAAATTTCCGGAAAGTACAGATGGCAAAATATCTTGTGATGGCTGAAAGCAAATCCTTTTCATAGGATGTTTAAATTTTAATTATTTTCTAAATATTTGAATATTTTGTCTCAAAGTATTTTTTTATACGCTGCAGAATTATTGCAACCATTTCCCTAAGGCTGTATAATAAGCCACTGGTGACAGGCAAGCAAGCAAGCAAGAACTGAATGGATCAAAAAGAGCCAGGAGAACAACCCCTGAAACAGCTGGAAAGGCCTAGTGTGATACCATTGTATATCCATTTGAGACAGCATGTGGCTGTAAACATCCCCACCAATAAGAGCTTGGGGAAGCTGGTACGTGGACATCTGACACCATGAAGAAAAAGAACATCCAGAATTCAATTGTTTAAACATTGTCTGCCAAGCCCTCAGGCAGAGCCCATCATAGACCCACTAGACAGTGTCTGCATCCTCAGCATTCTAGCATGAAACTCTGTGCATGTGCACATGTGTGCACAATCCTTTACCTAACATAGTCTATCCTGCTGGTTTGGCCCACTTAATAAAGAAGTCAACGCATCTATGTCATGTTATCTGGTGTTCTTTCTCCCCTGTGAGATGTTGTTATTATCAAAGAATAGAAGTTACCTTGCTTCAAAATATTTTCTCCCTTTTTGTGAGAAATAACTTTTTCTTGCATTTAAATGTAAATTCTAATTCCTTACATGTAAATGTCTCAGCACTGGAGAATTTTTTATTTTCTTTGTTAAATTCATGCTTTTGACCCAAAATGGAGAGTGAAAAGATTCAATGTTTGCTATCCTGTTTTCAAATGTTCCACTGAAGCAAAATTTTTTCCCCTAGGTTTCAGTAAAAAACAAACAAACAAAACCCTGAAAAAACTAGTATTTCTAACTTTAGAAAAACTATTTAAAACTTTTATTCTCTTTAGGTGTTTTACTCTGAGTCAGTATTCTAAGAAAACGGCCACTGGAGACAGTTTGTAACTAAAAAAATAATACTTTTTCTGAGAAAAATAAGCTTTAGCAAACAATTTTCAATAGGCTCTTCATTATGTCTGTAATTAAAGATGTGACCTGCAGCAAGATTTCCTAGACCCAGATTAAAATATGCAGGGTCTTATAGAACCACAGAATCGTAAAACGTCATGGGAAGGGACCTTAAATATAATCTGGTTCCTGCTCTCCTGCCATAGGCAGGGACACCTTTTACTAGATCAGGTTGCTCAGAGCCCCAGCTAACCTAGCCTTGAACGCTTAAAGGAATGAGGCACCCAAAACTTCCCTGGGCAGCCTGTCCCAATGTTGTATCACTCTCTGAATAAGGAATTTCTTCCTCACATTAGGCTAAACCACCCCTCTCTCCCTTTAAATACATTGCCCTTTTCCTGTCACTCTCTGCCCATAAAAAATGTCCCTCTCCTGTTTTATAAGACACTTTAGGGTACTGAAAAACCACAATGAGGTCTGTCTGGAGCCCTTTTTTCTCCACACTAAACAGCCCCAGCTCTCTCCGCCTGTCATTATAGGAGCTTTGCTCCAGCCCACTGACCACCTTCATGGTCCTCCTCTGGACGTGCTCCAACAGATCCATGTATTTCTTATATTAGGGACCCCAGAGCTGGACACTGCACTCCAGGTGGGGAATCACAAGAGCAGAGTAGAGGGGGAAAATCCCCCTCCTTTACCTGCTGGTCACACCTCTTCAGATGCAGGCCAAGGACTGACCTTCTGGGCTGAAGGCTCACACCCTTGGCTCATGTCCAGATTTTCATTCACAAGAACTCTCAGTTGTCCTTGGCGAAGTCAGTCTCAATGACTTCTTCTCCCACTCTGTATTTGTATCTGGGATTGTCCCAAACCTGCATGACCTTGTACTTGGACTTGCTGAATTTCTTGTGGTTCTTGTGGGCTTACTTTTGAAGCTTGTCTAGGTCCCTCTAGACAGCATCCCTTCTTTCTGTTGTGTCAAGAGTACCTGTTAACTTGAGGTCATCAGTAAATCTGCTGAAGGTGTACTCAATCCCACCATCAATGTCATTAATGAAGATATTGAAGAGTACTTGTCCCAAGACAGAGACCCAAGGGACATCACTTGTCACCATCTTCCAGCTGGACACAGAACCATTGACTCCAACTCTCTGGCTGTGTCCATCCATCCATCCATCCATCCATCCATCCATCCATCCATCCATCCATCCAATTCCTTGTCCACTGAATTGTCAATCAATCAACTCTGTATTTGGAGATGAGGATATCATGTGAGACCGTATTGAAGCTGTTAGATCTAGACAATAGCCTAGATTGATAACATCTGTCAGTCATCCCCTGTTGACTGATGCCATCGTTCCATAACAGAAGGCCACCAAATTGTCATGCAGGATGTGCCCCTAGTAAAGGGCTGTGCTGGCTGCCTCAGATCACCTCCTTGTCTTTCATGCGCCTTGGTACATCTTTTGGTAGGATCTGCTCCATGATCTTGCCAGGCTGGTGAGGATCACCAGTCTGTGGTTCACTGTGTCCTCCTTTCTCCACTTTTTAAACGTGGAAGCAATGTTTATCTTCTTCCAGTCACTGGGAACTTTACTTGACTGCCATGGCTTTCCAGTTGCGATAGAAAATGTCTTGGTTACAACATCAGCTAGTTCCTTCAGGACCCTGTTACATAAGATGGTGTCTATAGATGCTTTGCTATGGAAAATTACTGTACAACTTGCACTGTGTCTTTTTCACTCTACAGATCGTTTTCCAGTCTACAGATTGAAGCAACAGCCTTTTATTTTATATTTTGTTCATGTTTTATGTAGGGTAACTTATGTTTATGTAGAGGATGTACACCCACTTGCTAAGAAGCTTGTCCTGAAGGAGAAAATGTTGGTAAAATAATAACAATTTCAGAATCTCTGTTATCAAGATAATTCTTTTTACTTTCATTTTTTCCTGTTATCACATCTCTCCTGCATATTCACTGTAAACCTTGAGAACTCATGTTCCAGAGGAAACCAAAAATAGTTACTACTTTTCATCGCTTCTGGCTGTATATTAGAATAGCATCAGCAATTCTTTTCCATTTGGGCTTTGTCCTTATCTGGTTAACATCCTGTAAAACTTTATGTAGCTTTTCTATTTTTATTGTGGATGCTAAGGGATCTAGTTGAAAAGCACTTTTTAAAAATTCCTGAATTTGTAACTCCTGCCTATATTTAGCGGTGCACTACCTCAGGCTGTGTGCACCTCCTCTCTCTTTCAATTATTTTGCTTCTATGATTGGACTTATTTCTAACTGGTTACTTATTTCTACAGAATTCAGTACAGAAAGAGGAAAAAATCTCCTTTTTTTAACAAATAAACATGGTGTGGTTCTATAGTAATTTTGCATATCAATACTTAGCAGCTGTAGACATAATCCTACATAATACCCATTATATCTTAAACTTGTCCAGAATAGGTTTTTCCATATATTTTCTATAATATTATATTATTCAGATCTGCTTTAAAAGGTCTCCTGTACTAAGGTCTGTAAGGACAATCTAGAGTGTAAGGACACCCTTTAGATGCTTCTGCTCAAAAGCACAGAGAAAACCAGTAACAGTCAAAGTGTCTTGCATTAGCAGTATTCCCAAACAGCTAATCCTGTGCTGTTGGTATCCCTGAGGTCAGCACCTCTGCAAATTGGAACCTGCTAGTAAGGGGATCCACACACAGAAGGAGATGGAAGGAATGCTGAAACCCAGGAATCTGGTAAGAAAAGGGTAATAAGAGATTCCTCTCTGGTTGTTATCAAGAAGAGTGCCATACAATTCCTGCTCATTTTGACACAAAGGATATACCAGACACAAGAAGCTTCTGATTTATTACTCTTCTCTCCAAAGTAATAAGAGGGAAATTATTAGGATATTCCAATTAGGTCTGAAAATATTTTCTTGTGTGAACATCTCACCAAAGTTTCTGCTTTTATTACTTCCAGTTAAGAGCAAAAAAGCTAAGCCTTCTCTCTTGGTTTGGAAGACGGGTATCTGCCAAGGAAGGTGGAAACCTCCCTTGGAATGGAGAATATGACCACCCTCCCTCCAAATTATTATAACTTTGAAATTAAGGGGCTTTCAGACAAAGATATGGGGAAAGAAAGAACAGTTCTTTACCAGTATGCATGTGTAGAACAAGGCAAACAAACAGCAACAATGGCAGCAACAACAAAGTGGAAAAAAACCAGAAAACCTAAAGAAGTCTCTTCCCGTTTTTTAGGCACTTTCCCCATCGGTGCAGTTTCGGGCACAGCCAGCAGGGGGCGCTGGTGGCTCCCGGCGGGCAGGGCGGGTGCGGTGATTCCCCCGGGGCTGCAGGGGGCGCTGTGGCGGGGGCTCAGGGCCACGCGGTAAATGGCGGCTTTGTCCTAGACAGGAAGGAATGGAAGAAAAGCTTTCTTTACAAACTCCCGGGGCAGCCGATCCTGGTGCCCCAGCAGGTTGCTTGGAGGCAGCAAGGGTAGAAGAAAGGCAGCAGGAGACAGAGCCTGGAAGTGGTGGTGAATTCTCCTCACAGCGACTGCAGTGTCTCTCCCCTCTGAATGCCAAGAGAACAAGAGAGGTAGGAGCTGCACTCAACCTCAGCCCAATTCTCTTGATATGTCTGCCCTTCTCAGAGAAACCCCCAGGTAACAAGGTAGAGTAGCCAGTTGGACGCCTCTCCTGAGCAGTGGCCACTTCTCCTGTCTCCCTTAAGTACCCAGTCACTATTGTCACCTAGCAATACATATGGGAGAAAATTCCCTGAGAGAAAAAACAAAAGAAAGAATTCTAAACCCCAACACTTCATACAAAATATATTTCCAACGTGTTGATTTACCAGTCAAAATATTTTGTATAAAGTTTCTTTGTGGGTATGCTTAATACATTTCTGATATCGTCAAAAAAAAAAAAAAGAAAAAAAAAGTCTGGATTTTCCAACCAGCTTCTCTTATGTTACAGCTGCAAAAATCCAGAAATTCCTAGTAATTCTGGGCAGGTGATCTTACATGTAGCGGAATTTATATAAGAAATATGTGGTTGATTTTAAGAAGGGATCAAAGCTCAGTTCCTGATGTCTCCTTAGGCTATCTGAATGGTCTGAAGATTTGTGAAGTTTTTCATCCCCCATCTTTTACTCTCTATGCTGTTTTTCACCTCTGTAGTCTGTTGGTTCATTGACAGAGCTGAGGATTTTGCCCTGCTCAGAATTGGTTTCCATTCTAGGCTGCTTTTAAAGGATGGTAAACAAAGACCATAAAAACAGTGTCATACACATGAGTTTTATATGATTAAGCTTCTTCCAGCAATTCAAAATAAATCTGCCCTTCCATACTAGCAACACTGCATGTAGCTTCCTGAAATATGTAAATATAGGAGTAATCAGTAGATGCAAAGACATAGAGTTTTTGTGAAACTGATGCCAGTACACTACATATACCTTTAACATCAACACTTGCAAAGAAATGAAAAATGTAAATGTGGGAAGATACTTGTTAATTGTTTGAAGGCAAGGGAAACACCCTGGTAAAACTCAATCCTTGTGTAGCTTACTAAGAAACAGAAATAAATTAATTTTTGTAGAGGAAGATAATTTTTGGTATAAATGGAATAAAATAGAGAACATATTTGGTCTACTAAAGCTCATAAATACAATAAAGAAAGGAAGTTGGCCAAAATATAAAGATAAAAAAATGCATTCCTGCTCTGGGTAGGTAACTGGGTCCCTTCCAAACTTCACAACATATAATAAGGCACAGTGTGTAGATGTAGCTATGAAGTGACAAATGAATTGAAGTCCTGAGGCTTGAATAAATTTGTTTATATGCTTAATAGCCCTTACCAAAGAAATTGATAGGGAAGAAATCAGCAGAATTGGAGAGTAGAGAAAAAAATAAACACACTATCAAAAAGGATGTAGATAACAGGAAAATAGAGCAACATGACAGTAATGACTACCCCTTGATTAAATTAACAGCACTGTTGGTTTACTAGTAAGAATTTGTGTTTGAAATACATGAAAAATGTTTTTAATGCTACATTATGCCAGGCTTTCTCTCCATAAAGTCCTCCCTCCTTTCTTGAAAGGATGCTGAATGTGTCAATAATGTTTACTACAAAAAAGTCAGACAAAGAGTGTAGGCTCACTTGAAGGGGTTAATAGAATCTGAAAACCTAACATCTCTCTTATATGCTGTCAAAATCTGCTAAATATTATAATCTTCCATTATGGTAGCTAGTTGTTAGTGGTGATGAAATCTAGAAAAACTGTGTGTGGTGGGTTGACCCTGGCTGGATGCTAGGAACCCACCAATGCCATTCTATCACTCCCCTCCACAGCTGGACAAAGGAGAGAAAATATAACAAAAGGTTCCTGAGTTGAGATAAGGACAGAGAAAGGTCATTCACCAGACTTCATCTTGGGCAAAACAGGCTTGAATGGCAGATATTAACTGAATTTATTACTAATACAATCAGAACAGCACAAAAGGAAATAATATAAGATCTTAAGAAGCACCTTTCCCCTACTCCAGCCTCCTTCCCAGCTCTACCTCCTTCCCCCCAGCAGCACAAGGAGACAGGGAAAGGGGGTTATGGTCAGTTCATCACATGTTGTTTCTCCCACTGCTCAGGAGGGGGACTCCTTCCTCTGCTCCAGTGTGGGGTCCCTCCCACAGGAGACAGTTCTCCATGAACTTCTCCAATGTGAGTCCATCCCATGGGCTACAGTCCTCCACAAACTGCTGCAACGTGGGTCACTCTTCCATGGGCTGCAGTCGTTCAAGGACAGGCTGCTCCAGCATGGGCCCCCCTGGGATCACAAGTCTGAGCAGGAAATCTGTTCTGGTGTGGGCTCCTCTCTCCCCAGCTCTGCAGGTCCCTGCCAGGAGCCTGCTCCAGCACAGGCCTCCCACGGGGTCACAGCCTCCTCTCAGCCATCCACCTGCTCTGCTGTGGGTCTCCTCCACAGGCTTCAAGTGGATCTCTGCATCCCTGTGATCCTCCATGGGCTGCAGCTGCTTCACCGTGGTCTGCACCATGGGCTGTAGGGGAATTTCAGCACCAGCAGCTGGAGCACCTCGTGTCCCTCCTTCTGCACTGAGCTTGGTGTCTGCAGAGCTGTTCCTCTCACATGTTCTCACCCCAGTCTTATCTGGCCACAAGTACATCTGCACAATCACTTTATTTTTTTTTTTATTCTTAAATACATTATCACAGAGGCACATGCCAGGATCTCGAAGTGGCCCAGGCTTGGCCAGTGATGCATCCAGCTTGGAGCCATCAGGGACTGGTTCTACAAGACACAAAGGAGGCTTCTGGTAGCTTCTCACAGAACCCACCCCTGTAGCCCCACCCACTACCAGACCCTGGCCATACAAACCCAGTAAGATACGTTAAATTGAAACTCACAAAAACATGACAACATTTAATGCATTATTGCAAACTGCAATTCTGGGTCAAAAAAAAAAAAATCAGAAAAAATTATGAGGCTTTCAACTACATGGTTTCTCAGTATGATTTAGTATGACACAATTGCCTAAGACTGTCAGTTTTCACTGAAGTGCTTCAAACAAGCAGAGAGCTTAGGGGAATGACTGAGATATTCTTAATGTTTAAATCAGATTTTCATACATCTGTGGTTCACAGTAATTATGCAGCATTCATTATCTGAGGGACCTTTGTTGTGTTTGAAATAAATAGAACACCTAAAAATAAAGGCTAATTCCTGCAAAAACAAATAGAAATATTTTCATTTCATCACTGTTTTTCTTTGGAAATTTTTATCTAGTTCCTCCTCATGTACAGTTACTTGGCCTTTTCTAATATTCTTCAAAGTTGAAGATTCACACTTGTGTAGTTTAAAAAGAGGATATAGCATAAAGACCTTTCTAACATATTCAATCATGTAAAGAATTTTACTTGGTATTATATAGACAACCAGTATTTCACCTCCACAATCCCTATATTGAAAATTTACCTTACTTCATCCATTTTCTTTGATGACATAGGTATGTTTCTATAGTCCATGAAGAACTAGGCAGTTCATATTAATGATAAGTAATTTAAAAGTTTTTAATGGATGCTTTAGCCGTATCTAGACCTGAAGAATGTTCTTCAGCTGTGTTTGGGTACTTCCAACTGCATGCTAAAACAGCACAGTGCAAAAGAGGTGTTATCACATCGAAAATCTCTGCCTAGCTGGCACACAAGTACTTTTTCTTTCCATTTTCTGTTATGGAAAACATTCCTAATGTCAAGCATTACTAGCACACCTCTGGATTCCCTGCATATTTTCATTTTACAAGGGAAGATGCATTGTCCTTTCTTTCTTTTATATAACTACAGAATGAGATTCATTCCTTGTGCTGTAAGTACCATAAAAATGGTTGAGTAACCTTCGAAATATGTCAAACAGATCCTTCAGATGGCATAAGTGAGTGAAGTATATCATGTAAGTCTCATACAGGCATTTAGCTAGAGATACAGAAGCCAAGCTGATAGAGGACAATGACAAATTGTTTAAGAAATTATCTGTGTTTTCTTTTTCATGCACAATTAGGAAGGCTTTGTCTTACTTTCATCTCTTCAACAATTTTGAGCAATTTGCACCAGGCCAAGATAGATACCTGCAAGTACATATAATGCACTGAGAAAGGATTGCATAGCATTCAGGAAAACTGAGAAGAATCTTGGTGATGAAGAGGGAAATGCTGTTTGCATATGGAAGTGTTCAATATATTGTTTCATTTTTTCATGTTTCTCAGATAGCACCTTCTAATGGATTTTTGTTTACCTCATCATTAATATCTTGAACTCAATGCATCCAAAAGTAATTTGTGAAAAGGAAAATTTGAGTCATAAAATTTGGAGGTAGAGAGATGTCAACAGAGAGGAGGAGGAAAATATTGCCCAGAATTTTTTCCTGTTTTAATGTCTGCACCAAATTTTCTGCTAGAGCCTATATTACAGTACCTGTTGTCTAATTATTCAAACTTTATTGTTTATCTCTTTGAAAGATTTTTAAGTTTTCCCATGCATCTTAAAATCAGAATTCATATTTTACCGCATGCATAGTAAAAAGTAAAAATCCATATTTTGGCACATCGCCAGTTGATGTCCAAATTTTCATCTACCAGCACTCACAAGTCCTTATTGGCAGGGCTGTTTTTATCTGTTTATTCTCCATTGCTGTGACCCAGGTGTAGCACCTTGCTCTTGGCCTTCTTAAACCCCATGAGATTTCCACTCCTTCAGCTTGTCCAGGTCCCTCTGGATGGCATCCTGCCCCTCAGGCATGTCAACTGTGCCATTGAGCTTGGTGTTTTCTGCAAATTTTCTAACAGTGCATTCAATCCTACTGTTTATGCCATTGACAAAAATATTAAACTGTAGTGGACCCAACACAGATGTCTAAGGAACAGCACTTGTCACTGATCTCCATTTGGACATTGAGCTGTTGACCACTGTTCTTTGGATACAACCATCCAAAAAATTACTTACATACCTAATAGTCCATCCATCAAAATCTTTCCTCGACTTAGAGAAAAGGATGTTGTGGGGGACTATGTCAGAGGCCTGCTGACAGAAGTCCGGATAGGTGACATCTGTGGCCCTTCCCTTGTTCATGGATGGAGTTAATCCATAGAAGGATTATGGACCTCCATAGAAGGCAAGATCTCTCCACCACCATGATGATCAGGCAAGACAAGCCCTATGTGAAATGGTTCTGGCTGTCTTGATATACTTTACTGTCCTCTATGTATAAATAGTATTTGGAGGCCAGTAGCTAGCAGAGTACTTGAGAGGTCAATATTTGGTCCAGTCCTGTTTAACCCTTCATAAATAAGCTGGATCATGGAACAGAGTGTGCCTACTGCAAAGGTACACAAACCTGGGAAGAGTGGCAGATACACCAGAGTCATGTTGTTGACAGGAGCTTCATAAATTTCGACAATGAGAAGTACACTCCTGGGCAGGAGCAGTCCAGCAGTGTGTCATTGCAGTAAAGAAAATAAATGGGACCCTGGGTTGCATTAAGCAAGGGATTGCCAACAGGTAGAAGGAGGCAATCCTTTTTCTCTACTCAGCACTAGTGAGGCCACATCTAAAGTCCTGTGTCCAGTTCTGGGCTCCTCAGTATGAGACATGGATGTACTGGAGAGAGTCCATGGCCAGTAGCAATGGAACTCTTGGGCAGCACCCCACCAAGCCCTCTCCCACCTATCCTGTGAATTAGCTGGACAACAACCTGACCTGAACGTGCCTATTCCCACGTTAAATTCAAAGGCAAATGAGGGAAGAAACACGGAAGATGGGTGAAAGAGGCCAAGCTTTTATGACGAAGTTGCACCCACTGGACTGAGGGACTGAGAAATTACACTGGTTTTCATGCCTCTTATACTCAAGACAGTATTGTGTTCCCAGTGGAACTTCTGGCTTTAGACTTTGGAGTTTACATCAGTCAGAGATAAATGGCTGTAGGTCCACCCGTTCCCTTGAGAATTTGCTGCTGTAGATACAGAGCAGAAGCAAATCTCCCTGTCACAAAGACAGGTTTCTGTGTGTGCAGCATTCAGCTGGAAGCTGACTGTGTTTAGGAGGAATAGTTATTCCCTTAAAGACAAGCAGAAGGCAGAAATGGAGGGTTGTGCCTGTCTCCAGAATCAAGGTGCCATCTGAATGGAATGGTCAGTGCTTTGGGGATTATGACTATCAAATGCTGCCAGGCTCTGACGATTCTTTCGTGGAGTGAGATGGAGGGAGTACCTCCCATGCCAAAGGATTTTGTCAAGGAACTTAGGCAAGGAAAGTGAGTGCAAATAGCATGGTTTCGTGTTCTGCTACCCTGCTATATGTGCTGCAGGTCAGGAGAGAGAAGAAAGGCTCTTACCATGGAGAGCTCAAGTCAGCTGTAGGCTGCCCCAGAAGTGTCTGAAAAGGAAAGACTCATTACTTGAGTCCCAGAGCTGCCAGGGCTTTCAGAGCTGGTAACTCCAGAAAGGCAAGACAACTGCTGTTGCTGCTCCTTTTGGTCACTGGCTAGGACTAGAAGGACAGGGCAATTTACCCAGCCATCTGCAGCAGTGATCCTTTGTGGGAATCTCCTGTCCCACGACAGCAGTCACTGACCTTTGGGATACATCCTTTATCTGCCACATCCGTATCTACATTGAGGAGCTGTAGCAGGTACCAGCTGTAATTCACATTACCGTCAGAATTATAAACTCTAATAAAATTAGGCTTTATAAGTCTACACAGTCTCCTCCCACATCAAGATGGCAAAAGGTTGACTGAGAATATAGGGAATTTGCTCACAGAGAGGTTTTAGCTCCAAGTGGAGACTTTCTCGAAGAGCCATGGGGCTCTGCCCAGCCCTCGTTTCTAGGCATGCTTGACATCCCACCATTTCACCTACTTGCTGCAGTAAGCACCACATATTTCCATGCCTCAGCTGACATAGAGGAGGGGCAACTGAGATCCCCTCACAGGCAGAGCACTGACAACATTGCCTGGGGAAGGAGAGTGGCATGAGTCCTGGGGTACCCCACAGGTATTGTGGTATCCTGCAAAGACATGGATGGATGAGGCAGTGAGCTCCCTTGCAGCAAGATGGTGCTGGCTCTGCTGGACTGTAAGGCCCAGCCAGGCAGGCAGGCCTGATGCAAACAAGGCAGCTGAAGAGCAGCCTGCCTTTGCTCTCCTTTTTTTGCAGCATTGCAGCATGCACGCCCTTGCTGGCTGCTGCCCTGGGACCCTTGAGATACTGCCAGGCTTCTGTTGTCTCCTCTCCCTGCCCAGGCAGTCTTTTGTGATGTTGGAGAAGCTTTTCTCCTCCTCGTCATTGTGGAAAATGAGGCACTCTTGCAAGATTACCTGCTCTCTCTTGGCCACAGAACTATTGCCTGTCTGGCCTGATCTCCTCTGGGAGGTACCCAGGAGAAAAATGTCTGGCTGGGTCTCATCTTTCCTCTCAAATTTGATTTGATTTGCCCCATTGTGCATTTGTGCAAAATTACTGCAATCCTCAATAGCACTTGCTAATCAAATATCACTAGTATTACCCAACCTGGTAAAAACCTGCAATTTATGGGATAGGTACCACAGCGTTTATTCAACTTGCTCTGAGTATCAGCCTAAATAAAATCAAAGATAGATAGATAAAATTATCTTCGTGGCTGTAAAACCACAGAAATTGTTAAAGTATGCCCCTATTTATTAATTTGGATAATACACAATTTGTTTGTATTATTTAAGGCACATATGTGTATATTTATACTGATATAACCTAAACTGAATCCTAATGTAGTATTTCAGCTGGTTCAATAGGCATTGTATCAGAAATCCTGTAGTGACCAAATTGATGACCTCTTCTATTCCAGCAGCTGTAACAGGAAGAATTAAGTACTGTCAGTGAAGCACTTGAAACACACTTAAAAACACCAGTAAAATAATCTTCCATAATCTCCCAGTCAAAATCCTCTTTAATCTGCTTATTATATTTCATCTTCTGGTTAGGCACAAGAACAAATAAGTGAAGAAAAATACTACATGCCTCAGCCAACATAAATGAAGAAAATATTTCCTGTGTTTTTGTTCTGACCTGATAGAGTCTGAAAAGAGCCTGGATTACTGATTGTTTGCAGTCTGGCTTTGCTCTATTAATATGTGCTTTGAGTTTTCTGCTAGTTGCTGTGGACGGTAATTTCTTTGCCAAGGAAAGAAGACTCTCTTCTCCTCCCTCTTTCACTTCCTCCCTCCCTTGCCCCACTCGGTGAACACTTAAAACATTGATTGTTGGGCACGGACATACTTCTCTGAAGCACTGCACTGAAAATCAAGTAAATGTAGACCAAATGTGACTACAGACAATAATTTTTATCTGGTGCCTGCCTGATTGGACAACTGATATCCTCATGATTTAACCAACTATGGGTTTTGGAGTAAAGAAATATTGTATCTTTAGATCAAATTGGAACAAAAATTGTAATTTTCCTTTCTCCTCAGTAGTGTAAAACATGCTTTCCTGCTGAAGATCATCTGGGATGTTCACCAAAGGGGGTCCATCTAGGAAGCTGTGAGATTTATGAGACCTTCTGTCCTTTCTGCTCACTTCCTATGTTTCTTTATACTTGTGGAATTTCTTCATTTGGCCTTGACTTTTCTGTAGGGTATTGAGAAGTGTTGTGGGTTCTGTGGTTACACACAGAATAGAAATCCTATAGCTGAGCCTTTTTTACAGTGTTTTTTTCATTTCAATAACTGGAAAAAACAGACATAATTTTGTCTTACTGACTTGCTACAACCATGGACTCCAGGGCTATACCTAAAAGTATAATTGAATCTTCAGTTACTAATCTTAAATTTCCTGTAAGACTGTTGATTAATTTGGTTAGCTGTACATAGCAATGTATCTTATTACCAGACCTGTGAGATTTGAGCTTTTTGTTTGATATGAATTGAAGAATTTATTCCTGGTGCTTGCTTAAAGGTTTGCTGTGATTCTTTCCTGGCAGAATTTATTCCTTTTCAAAATTAGGTGGCTGCAGAAATGAGAGACATTCATTCCCTGACTGTCTTTCTCCTTTCTGTGTCTACCATGAAGCAAGGTAGGTAGAACTCTACAGCAATTTAATGTCTAGTTACTAGAGAATTATCTGTTTTACCAACACCTTCAATGGGCCAGTCTGAGGGGATCCCTGCCAGTGTAGATGTCTGTTCTCTTACTTTGATTATAATTAATGATGATCTGGATTTCACTTATATAAATAGAGCTTCAATGCAATAAGTGTAAGTGATATCCCACTTCCACTTCAGCGTGTATATCACCCAGTCTCCTGAGCTGACTGACTGAAAATCTTTTGAAGCTAAATAGCTGGTTCATGGCTCTTTTTTAAGTCTCAGGATGGTGACTGCATTTACTTACCTTGGCTCACACCAGAATATCAGTCTGTATAAGATGTCTACGTTCATATAGAACTCCCTAACACTGGTTTTAAATATAATTCACAAATGTGTGATGAAGGATGTGTAAAGATGAAGAAAGCAGTAATGTGTTTAAGATCCAATTTTGTATTGCTGATAAAGGCTTAATCTTTCTATAATTACTGATAGTAGACACAGAGGAGTGAAACTAGAATTAAATTATGTGCTTTTAAAAATTATTAATAATGCTTTATTTTAATTATTAATAATGCTTTTTACATGGCATGGTTTCAGGTCTCTTGACCAGTGCAGTCAAAAGACAAAGTTCATTGTAAGAATTTCTTGCAATATCTCCAGTTTCATTTTAAAAGCTCTAATACTTGGACGTGGCTGAGTATATGAGAATTCTTTTAATTATGTTTCTTGCCCTCATAGAAGCTTAAAACACTTAGAAGATTTCCAAATGCCTTTTAGAGTATTAACAAAAACAAAAAACAAAACAAAACAAAACAAAACAAAACAAAAAAAAAAAAACACAAAAAAAATAAAAAGGAGGGGGGGACAGCTAAAAAGGAGCATTTACAGCAATAACTTGAATCTAATTATTTTTAGAGAATCTTCTATTTTTCAATGGCAGTTATACCTAATCTTTATGGAGTGCAGTCTGGTACATGTCTCTGAAAAATCACAAAAGAGAAGAGAACATCCTGTATGAAAAGGCAATTCTACATTCCCAAATTCTCTTCTGAGAGAAAAAAATGTATTTCAAAGATGATTTTGTTATCATGCTGCCCTTTCAACCTTTTGGGTGAAGCTCTCTATAAATAAAGACAGGTGCTCTGGGTTTTTACCTGCGGCTGACTAGTCTTAGCAATGCATCTCTTCAGTGAAGGAGTCATTCAGCCCCCTGTAGAGCAGGGGTAAAGGGTAGTTTCACTTCTATTTCTGCTGTTTCTGAAACATGCTACTTCTGAAACAGGTTCTAGGTGGGGTGAGGCATGTGTATGGTATGTGTGGTACCTAAGGAAAGAGGACAAGGGATCATGTAGCCTTGGGGAATACCAGATACCAGAAGCATTTGACAGATTTCTGAATTTTGACAGATGACTTTTTCTTTACAGAGAGAGGGAAACAGAGAATCGTCAAATCGGGCAGCTTATTTTTGGGAGTGGCAGGCAAAAAGAGAGGGAGAGAAACAGCAAAGAGTAGTAGAAGCAGATGCTGAGCTTCTGTTTTGTGACAAAAAACCTTTTCTATTGATCCTTTTCTTGGCCAGTTATTTAGGTCAACTCTCTATGGTGTGCATCTACAGGTACAACACTAATTGTAGCAGGGCTCAGACTTTGTTTTGCAATAATTATTCTCTGAAAAACTGCTGTCAGGTGCTTTTTGTCTCATTATTTTCATCTCACATTATATATATAGAATATTTAAAATGTCTTTAAAAGTAGTGGCATTTGAAGGCCACAGTTTATCTTTCTGTGGTACTTAATACTTTGAAGTGTGTGGCAAACAAGGAAACAAGAAAGTGTTGGTTACTCAGATTTTATTCAAACAAAAATGCCTCATCTTTCAAGAGAAAATATACTGATGAATACCAGAGATGTTCAAAATTTCCAAATTACCTAAAAATGCTAAGAATTCTGAGTGATATGTGAGAAACTGTGCTCAGAAGAGGTGAGCAGCTCAAGAGATGGTACTCTGTGCTTACCAAGCAATGCAATATTGTATGCAAAAAAAAAGCTGATAAAAGGCATTGTGTTGCCTCTTAAATGTCCCGTACTTCTTTGTCATATAAAAAGTGGAACTTATGGACACATATGCGTGTAAATTTTGTGTGACTAGTAGAGAGTGCACAGTTAAAATTTTACCTAAGTGAATATGCGAATAAGTACTAAATAAGAAAATTTAAAATTAGTTGATTCAATTCCCTAATATAGAAAAGCACCTCTTAACATATATTTCAAAATGGTTTGGTTCTTACAAAGCTCAATCATTTTACTTGCCCAGAAACATGCACGTGTTGTAACTCAGCCAGAGCATCAAACTAAGGCCCAAATCCAAACATCTTTAAAACTCGGATATGATCAGATCCAAAGTTTCAGTTCAGCTCATTATAAGACAGCTGCAAAATCTGGATTCTGATGCAGTAACTTCCTCAGAGTTTGTAGTGTGCAGATGTTTGGTGGGGAGTGTTGCCTGTTTGGGTCATTCTAGCATTTGTTCTTTGTCCTTTTTTTTAATATATTCTTATATGTTTATATTCATCTTTTATCTGACATATCTGTTGAGACAGAAAGCTTCATGTTGAGCTTGAAATACTGAAATGTCTTTAATCCTGGTTTGCTTTTTTTTTCTTGTGTAATAGAAACAGTCGATAAGCATGATACTGTCTTGTGCTGGACACTGTCTTGGGTTCAGCCTTGTACTGAACCAATGTATCATTGCAGAGGCTGGAAATCCTCAAGACCTTCCTACTGCCTTGTAAGGTCAACTAAGCTAATCAACTAAGCTAATTGCAATTTTAGAACCATGGGGTAAAAGTACTTTAGAAGTTTTATCTCACTATCACAATGGTGTTGTGTTCATACTGAGTTAATAATGTCATTTACATTATAATATCCAAGATAAGTTGTTTTCGGATCCAGAACTGTATAGCTGGTGAAAACCACAAAGTTTGTAATACACTGGTAGATCAAACATTTACATTTATTATCATGAAGTTTTTGTTCCTCCTTTTGGAATTGCTTTACTCCAACTTGTCAACGCATCTGTCCCATTGTTAATGATTTTTGCTTTCTTTTCATATGATAATCATTCCAATGAATTGAAAAGTGACATTGTTCTTGAATTATTGTACCTTCTCTGAACTGTTCATGGAAATGAACCCGGAGGGGTAATGCTTTTGATTTAAACTAATGACATCACTTAAGTAAGTACCTTAATCATATCAGAAGAAATTTCAAGAGACTTTGTTTTTCTTTCTGATGAAATTAAGCCCAGAGGACAAAAACAAAGATGAACTTCTAGGTCAATTTATCTAATTTAGAAAACAAGTATCCTCTGAGAGTAACTAACTTGCACTAAAAATAGTGACTGTTCTGATTCTATATTGTAGGCTGTGCAATGTGCAAACAAAATCTTTCTAGGAGGTGCTGCAGGCAAGAATAATTTGCTCTGTGATGTCTAGACATAAAGAGAAAATGAATTCTGTGTCCCATAAACATACTTCCATTCTGCGACAGTGGTGACCAACTGGAGACAAGGCTGGGAGTACATCTTAGCAGAGAGCTGGAACATGTGACACTTCTGCATGCTCTCCCTGCTAGAAAGCCCTGGGCTGTAAAATGGTTTTGGGGTGGGGAGGGTAGGGCCGTTCTTTGTGTGTCTCCTGTGCCCTACGATCAGTGTTCACTTGGAGTGAGCTATGTTCAGTCAGTATGACTTCACCAACAGGGGACAGTTTCAATATGTGAAGGAAGGAGGAGCAGTGCCTTCTAAGTCACAGGGATGTTGACAAAGCTGAGCTGCACAGGAACAGCGTGCAGACAAATGTTTGGCACCAGAACTACACTTGGACTCCAGCAGTTTAGCTTCTCAAGTCTGGTTATGCTCTGCAGCCAAAATCACAATGCTCTGACTTCCCAATTTATAGAGACATTTGTGCCTTTATATTAGGCTTCAATCTCTGCTCAGTTTAACCTACTTCAGTGTGTATTAGGAGGAACTGCTTGCAGTACCCTGAAAAGGTGTAAATATTTACTTACAAGAATGGCATAAGATGTGCATTTTTCATAGAAAAAAAGACAAAATTATTGGGAAGTATTGTAGAGCTGGGAGGAGTATTGGGAGCTGAGCAGGACTTCTAGCTTCTGCAGCTTGAGAAAGTCTGAAAGTATGTATACTGGCTAAACTCCTACTAAGCTGTCTAATATCAAGAATTTTAATGGGAGGTTTCAGGGACTTTTTTGTGTGCCACCTTTACTGACAATACTGTTTTATTTCATAAGTAGCCTTATTGATCTTAGAGGTAATTCTTGGATGTTGAATTACTGTTTAAAACATGTCAGAAAAGCAAAATTAGATC
>WAAE01002222.1:41272-72887 GCA_013400495.1 Nicator chloris | reverse complement strand
CCTTCCTTCCTTCCTTCCTCTATTTTACCACTAAAGTTTTCAGCTTTTATTACAGTATTTGTACTTTATTTTTCATGGGTATTTCAATGTTTTAAATACAGTAAAACCATTAATTTGGCTTGCTTATTACCAGAAATGTTATTCCCTCTGTCTCAAAATACTACTAGCTGATATTCTGTATTTGTCCAAATCTGTAAGTGACCTTTCAGCTGGGTAGAGCACCGCTGTGAGCAGCACAATGATGAAGCCAGTTATTTAGAAAAACACATAAGGCAATAATTCACCGATCAATCCTTCTCTTCCATTCTAACATTGTTACTGAAATACAATTGCTTTGTCCAGACTGCCTCTAAACTGCCAGCTGACTGAGCCCTTCTGGATTCCCACGGAGAGTGTTCACAGGTTTTGATAATACAATTTTTAATATATTCTTGCCCAACTCTGCCAGCACACCTTGCTTCTGGCTAACTGATATCTTCTGCTTTTATGCTCTTGTATGGATTGTGAATGCAGGTGGCATTGCAACTGGGTTTCTTTTCTGCAACTGTATTTGCAAAACAAGAAGTCATAAGCACCCTAAAATATCTTTAAAGTGCAGATTTTGCATTTTTAGAATTAGGGCCTACATCCAAAGTATATATTTACCCAACAAACTATGGTGAAAGAGTGAGCTAATACAGGAACCATATGAAAAGGCATATTCAGCAGCTCAGTACTGTGCTTTCAAATAATCCTGTGTATTTAGCCAGTCCTTACATCAAGTTTAATCACAAGACCTCACAGATAACTACGTATGGATTTGTAAACATTTAAACTCCATATGAATTTATTACTTTTATCAATTAGTTTAACTCTTGAAAGAAAAAGAAGACTTTTACACAAAGGAAGCAAGGCTGTAATGCTGTATGACAGTGGGATTGGACACAAGACTGTCATATGGGGCAGATTCTCAGCTGGAATGGAGCATCATAACCAGATGGATTTGTTAGGCTTTTGCTCTTGCATCTATGTACCCTTTCCTCCTCAGAGTCATGCTTCAGGAAGAATGGGCTGTTTAATTTTAATTCTAGCATGGAGTAGCAAAATGCAAAGAGACAGATTTTTCTCTTTCAAGTGTTGCTTTTTGCCTAAAGCAGCACAGCATAGGCAGTAGGCTCTGGAGAATCAGTTGCCAAGGACAGTCCAATGGCCATTGTTCTGATGGACTTCCCATCTACAAAGGCATGAAAGCACTAGTTGTGCAGAAGGAAATGTCACACATTGCTTTTATATTGGTTAAATGCATTATTCCAGGATCTGCTTAATTAAAAAAGGTAGGTTAAGGAAACTGCAAGCTCAGCACTGGAGGCAAGTATTGCCTTTCTCTCGAAGACCTCAGCTGTAAATGTAGTGATGAGTAAGGAAAAAAGTGAAGCTGTACATGGTGATTGAGCTTTTTAAATTTCTTTTTTACAGAGGGCCCAGTCTGAATCTCTGACTGATTTGAGCTGTACCCCAGAGGAAGAAGAAGAGGATGATGCTGTATTCAAACCTAGCAATCAAGAGCTGCCATGCAGCACAGCTGCAACCCAGAATGTGGCTTCCTGGCCAAAACCCAGAATGCCTGAGGAGCTCCCCCCTGCTTTGAGACCAGTGATGACTCAGCCTGCTTCCGAGTCTGCTGTTGGACAGGAAACCCTGCTACCAGAGAATAAGCCGGAGGACTGGCAACCAACACTGGAAATGACACGTGAGGAGTCTGAGTCCTCACTGATGTCAGAAGGCAAAGACTCTGCAAATTCTTCCTATTCCAGTTCCGACAAAGAAACACAAAAGCAAGAAGATTCCTCAGAAACACTGGTTCTGTTGTCTGGGGATTTGTCAATCAATACTGTAAATCAAGAAAATAAGGAGCTTTCTACTGTGTTTCCATTAAATAGACTACCTTCTGAAGAAAATACTTCAATTAGTAAGAACAGTACTGTTTTCTTGGGAAGGTCAGAAGAAAATAAACAGAAGGATGATCGGGTACCTGTGGAAATGCCCTGTAATAAAGGAGCAAACAAAGACTTTACTCTGTTGTCAGAGTCCAGCAAGGAGTTTTTCATGGGTTCTTCCCAGCACACAGACTCATTCCATGTTTCACATCCTGCTTCCTCAATGCAGATGGGATCACCTACTTTCTGCTCTCTAGAGAAAATAAAGACTGCACAGGAGGCAGCTGCTTCTGATAAGGAGAACAGTCAGCCACTGGTCCACAAGGAAGAGCAGTTGGGGAAGAAATCTAAAAAAGCAGTCAATGAACTCAATGCCTTCAAAAAGTTTTCCGTTTCCTCTGCACGGGAGAGACCAAGCACCAGAAGCCTGCATTTCCCAGAAAGATCAGAGTTGGAAAGCCCATTAAATGCTGGATTCTTCCTGTCCAAAGCCAAGGTCTCCTCAAGAAATGAGAAGCGGCAAGACAACTTCCAGAAGGGATCAGATCTGGACAATGAAAAAAGTAGCAACAAAAAGGAGACTCTAATGCCAGAGTCCTACTCTGAGAACACAGGCCAGCCTACAGAAATTTTGGCTGGTTGTGTTTCCCCAGCTGTTGATGCAGTACCAATGCCAAGCAACTCTTCAGTGGTATCTCAGAATCAGCCAAGTTGTAAAGATAAAAGTCCTTTTCAAGTGAAACTTAGATCCACCTCACTGTCCTTGAAATATGAAGACAACTCACCACCAGAGCCAAAAGGGATTAAAAGATACAGCGCAGAATTTAATTTAGAAAATGAGGGATTGACTTCCTTTCTAAGAGGTGATAAGGCAGAGATCAGAAAAACAGCCAATACAAATACTGGTGATTCCTTAAATGAAAAGATCAAACCCAAAGCAAAGTCCTCTGAACAGCTTAGTAGCAAACCTCCATTGCCTAAAAAGCCGGTGTTGCAAAGCACAACCATTCCAAACACTACTGCAAGCAAGGAGAAGCAGGACAAAGCTATTCACTCTCCTGAATCCAGAAATGAAGACAGAGACTTGGAGAAACAGCCAACTGCTTCTAAAGTGCCTGGTAAGACTCCCAAAACTTTATAAAGTTACCTTCACTTGCAAAGAGTGACCTTACCTGTGAGAGAGCATGAGGCAGCACTGTTGTGTCTGCCTGGTGAGCATGAGCTGATGGCTCTGCCTTTAGTGATGTTGCTCCCTTATTTTCCCTTGCTGAAAAGATTATCAAAAAGACAGCAGGGAAGAAACAGCAGACAAAGTAAGATATTTTTACATCTGATTTTTGAATTTCAGGGTATTGTTTAAAGGATGTTCAAAGTGACAGCCAAAAAATAAAGTATGCTAGCATGTATTGGAAAACAGAAATAGCAAGTCACTAAGTGTCCCCATTTAGAGATGCTGCATGAAAATTCAAAATCCAAGAGCACATATTAAGTGTAGTGCCCTGTGTGGGACGAGTGGCTCAGACCTCTAGACCTTCTTTTTCACCATAGCATTGAGGCAGAAATGCAAAGAGGCCCCGTCACTGCCTGCCATGGTAAACACACCGTTCATTTATTGCCTCCTGTGAGCTTTGCTTATTCATTTATCTGTCTTTATCATTACTCATTCCTTGTTTAAAACAAAAATTAACAACCCTGCAGCTTCCTGGAGTTCAAAGCCAGGAGACACCACAAGATTGAGTCTACTGCAGATTGTTATATTTCACTCTGTTGTCTGTATTATATAATTGGGTTAGAGATAAAAAAAAAAAATCAGACTTCTGGAGAGTAATATACTGTGGGCTACAGGCAGAGAAAAGAAAAGACTGGAAGTGGCACCGCTGTCTGGGGTCTTTGCAATGACAGTAAACAAGTTAGGTAAACCACATTCAAGCTGTTCTAGGAGGAGACTTCTGCTCTTCACTTCAGAGAACAGCCAAGAGGGGAAAAAAATTTTTTTTAGGTCTTCTGATATGTGGAAGAAAAGTCTTCCCTGTTCTGGACCTGTCTGGGCATGGGTTTGATGTTAAGAATGTGAGAAGATGCTGGCCAAGCAAATAATAGGCTGTCTCCGTGCCATTGCAGAGCTTCCACCTATCTGGTTGCTCTTCTCTGATTGGGGTCAGTCTCTGAGCTTTGGAGTAGGGAAGCACCAAGACAGAAGAAGATCTCAGAGCTCAGGAGGCCACTTGTCCTCTAGGATGACAAAAGTCTCTTCCTGGCCCCAGAGGCAACTTGCTGATGCCCTGAGTGACATCTGGTTCTAATTGTCCTCTGCTGGAGCATCACAGACATTTTTGCAGGACTTTGGCCATATTCAGTTTCCTGCTCTCCCTGCCATCATAAAGGAGGGGATTCATTAAGATCCACAGCTGGATGAGGTCCCTACAGCCATCCAGCCAGAGCCTCCCCACACCCTGCAGGCAAGGCAGGAGATATATATAAATAAAAAAATATATATGTATATAATCTCAATACTCCCTTTTAAAGGCATTTTCCCCTCAGTGTTGCCCTGAGTAGTTGATTATTTTTAGTGATGCCCACATCTCTGATGGCCTCAGAGATTTTGAGGGCGTCACTGGGACAAGAGAGGAGAAGACCTAGCATCGCAGGGTTGTTCTGGCAGGGCATGCAGGAGAGCAGTGGGAGTACCAGTTCTCCCTCACACAGTCCTTTATCACATCCCCCTTGCTGAGTCCCAGAGTGCCTGCAGATGGACTGGAATGTCTTTCTGCAGTGAAAGACAATGAGTGCTGGAGAAGGAGGAAGGGGAAGGAATGAAGCCAGGGAGCACATTTCTCCTCCAGGCTTCTCCTGTGGCTCCTCAGCCCCAGGATGAAGGAGACTCTGCCCTGAGATGAAGGACTGCCCTCTGCAAAATAGAATCTGTGGGTGAGAGTTGTGCCTTGGTCTCCCTGATAGAGATACATGCACCTGGAATTTGAAATGGGGTTAAGAAGTCTTGCTCTGTTCCCCTCCCCCTGAGAGTATTACACCAAATCTGTATGGCCTGAGGTTGTTTAAAATGATGGTTCAGATTGGTCTGTGATGGCAGTTAGTTTTCTTTCTTATCTACTGCCTTCTTTAGACACCTGACCAAGCACCTCCTTTTGCTGAGTTGCCACATCAGCCTGGCCTGGCCACCTGAGGTCATGGGTGAATGAGGTGTGCCCACCTCCTCCGAGTGCCCTGGAACGACACCAGCTTTATTGGGAAAAAAATTGCCCAGTGACCCCAAAAATGGTGTCTCTCTGTGAGGCACAGGAGAGTCATGGCATGCAATGAGGACTTTGCAGGGCAATAGCCCTGCCCAAACATAATTTTAAGCTCTTTGAAAAGTTTTCCTCAGCTCAGTGAGTCAGGACTGTGTCTTTGCAACTGCAAACAGGAAAAATCTGACAATCAGCACAGCCCCTTATGTATCATATGTGTCTTATCAGACATCTCTGGCCTCCAGATCTGCCTGGCCTCTCACTTACTTTTTTTCCCTTACACCCACCCAGCCCTCTCCTAGGCCTTGAGTTCATCAGCCTTTTCAAAGAGCCTTTTTCCTGTGGTCACCATCAGGACACAATTTATGCTGTCAGGGAGTTGCTTCCCACTGCATGTTAGGAAATTCGTGTGCTGAGCAAGAAGACAAGGTGTGAAATGGTGATACAAGGGGATGCAGTTCCCTTCTCATGTACACTCAAAAAAGTCAGTTTGCTGCATCATTGAGGTCAGCAGGGGCAGTGTGGTTCATTCAGTCCACATTTGAGCTTTTCAGCTCTCTTGGTACCAAAGGAACAGGAGAGCTGATGGGATGCTGGCTTACCATGCCAGGTGAAAGCAGCACTCCTGCTCCCCAGAGCTTTCTGGGGAATTAGTGAGGGATTACTTTACCTCTCTCAGCTGCAAGGAAGCTCTTTAATGTCTGTGTGAAATTAGTCACCCCAGGAGGAGTCATTTTTGAGTTTCTGGAGCTAAAGGCGCAAGTCCTTGCAAGATTTAAAAGGTTAAGCTGTGTTTGGAGTTGAAGCACTTTGCTATAAATCCTGTAAAGGGCAGAAACAATTACCATATGTTAACAGGTTATTAAAACAGCGAAACCATAAGCAATACTTGTCTGAATCTGCATATTAGGGTAAACAAAAATCAGTGACTGAGGAGCTATAGTGGAGAGACATCCTCTGAAAAGAGAAAAAGAGCTCAGGGAAGAATGATGGATGTTATGGTGACTGAAATTGGTGTGCATTGTCTGACAAATACAGGCTCTGGAATGACAGGAGAAGTGTTTTTCTCTACATCAAAAAGACATTGCTTTAATGCTGTCCTGGCTACAGCTGAAAAACAAGCTGTGTTTTTTTTTTTTTCTTCTTTTTTCTCCCCAAAAAAGAAGTTGCTTTCTTAGTTGTGTCCAGATATTTTGCAACATGGCTGTTTTCCAGCAGTGAAATAGACTTTGATGCAAACAGCAGTTTCTTGTGTAAAAAAGACTCTTCTGGCACGGGTGGTATAGATCCAATCAAAAGTCAAATACCTCTCAGAGCAGCTTAGGGAAGAAAAAAATGTCAGACATACTTAACCATAACTTAAGAATAGCTTTGTCTGAAATTAAGGAATTGGGTGTGTATATTGAAATGAATGCGTGTAGTGCTTTAATAAGCAAAGGGAAATATGTAGGCCAGGATATTCTAAATGCTATATGCATTTGTAAAGCCCTTCTTAAAATAACTGGAGTTTTATAAATGAGCAAAGATACAACAGTGTGGAATTAAATATGCATGCATAAGCAGTGTTATAAAACAATGACACTTACATACAGAGGGTGTTATCTCCCTGTGTAAAGTTGTTTGGATTAGTTTTGAGTATGTTTGCTTTTAAAACACTCAAGGAATCCACAAGCTAGCTTTTCTTGCTGTTAGTGGTTTGACTTTCAAAAGACTCTAAATCCTGGCTCTGACCTTTTGCCTGCACACATGTACAGGAAGAATAACCACTCTTTGCAGTTCTTGAAGGCATAAAATGTTCTTTTCCAAGTATGAAACTTATACGTCATAAAGAACCTCGGCTACAATTTGTGTGCACAGAGGCTTTTAGATGTAAAGAAAACAGGTCTCAGATTTAAAGAAATCTGAGGCCATCTCTAAAAAACACAAAGGTAACCCCTAAATCTCAGGGTAATGGTTAAAAATGTCTTTGCTGTGTTTGTCCATATAAGCAGCACACACAGAGATGTACATTTGAATACATGAAGTATATCTGTCTGTCAATAGATAGAAATAGGTGTGTATTTTTCTTTCACTTTCTGTGTGTGTGTAGAAACCCATGCACAATAACAAGTCAATCATAGTTCCTTTTGCACATTAAGATTAATGTATTATCTTCATCTTATTGTTCATACAACCAGTCTGACACACATTACAGGATAATATCCAAATATCAGTGAGAAGTGTACACATTTATTTCCACAATATTTAGGGAGAAAATTTTTCACCTATAAGACCAGAGCTTTAGTCTGAGGAAGAAAAGAAAATTGTTTTTGTAAGATACTAAGGGAAACAGACACCAGCATTAAATGGGGTTGCAGCAAGGGAGTTCCCCCCTCTAGAGGACCACTGAGGCAGCCAGCCCTGATGCTTTCAGACTCAGTGGAGGAGAACTTGGGGGATTCTGATCCGCAGGAGGGAATTGAGAAGGTGGCTATGGTTCACTTGGCTTCACAGCTATCCTCAGTGGTTGGTCTGGAAGCTGTGGAAGTGGTGAAGAATGCAGACAGAACAGCTGACCTTGTGACTGTCCCGTGTGTGTTTGCTGACTGTGGGGAAGAGATGAAGAGAAGGCTTCAGCAGCCTCTGGGTGTGGTTTTGTGTGGCAGCAGAAGATCTCAGGAGCTTACATTAATTGCTGGCTTTAATACATGGTGACATTATGCACAGACTGGCTTGACAAGTTCTGACCTGGTATCTTTCCATTGTTGGTGGCTTATCCCAAGGGGAAGAAGGGGCTCCTCTCTTTCAAAAAAGCCTGAGGCCAAGCCAGTTCCAAGGAAACCAGGGAAAGATGCAATCACAAGGTTAAAGCTGTGAGTGAATGAGAGACAAATTGCTGCCAGCAATATCCTTTATTAGCTTATGAAGTTATTAAGAAATGAGTTGAATAGCACATTGTTTAAAATAACATGTTGTAATATGAAATGAATATTATTTAGATTTTAGTTTTATTCTGAAAGTCTCTTAAGTGCAACATGGAAATCAGAGGCTCAGCCCTGCTTCAACAAAGGAGAAATGAAACACAGAGCATTTGTGGTGACTGTGGTCTGTCAAAACTGACTCAGCTTCAGATGGAGGATGCCACTGCTTGCATTTTGTACTTCTTTGTTATCTCCCTAAGAGTGGCATTTACCAACTGGGAGTTTCTGTGCCAGTTGCTGTGCATGTGACATGCAGCAGAAGCAGGAATTAAAATCGTCCTTTTGAGTACTTTTGGTTCCACTCTGGCTACCCAGTTCCTTAAATGCTGTGCTTTGCCACATGGTGAACCATAAAAGCACATGGACTATCCCATGACTAGATAAGACAGAGCTTGTTCAAGGTGATCAGACAGTCATGAACCCAGAAAGACGCGTGAGCAGCACTCCCCTTGAGAACAGTCACTTCCTGAGAAAGCTCTTTGCTTCTTTGTGTCCCTTAGGGTACTGGGAGCTTCATAGGACAGTCTCAGGTCACCTTAAACTGCCAGCTTTTTTCACCATACTATCTCCTGGATTACTTCACCACTTTTCATCCTTCTGGCTGGAACAATGGTGCCTATATGCTGCCAAGAAACCTTATCAAAGTGGAGGTGGGAGGATGTAAAGGACCTCTGGGCAATGGGAAAGATAAAAAATAGTGAACATGCCCCTTCTACCCCTTACAGTAATTCTGGCTGACGGATGAGGTAGCAAATCCTACATGGGCTACATGTGATGGGTTTTTTTCTGAAGATAAAGCACTTCCCCTGCCTTGTCTGCCTGTCTGGCTTTCTGCAGCAAAGACTCAAAGGAACAAGGGCAGAATGTAATTGCTTAAAGATACAAGAAAGCCTCTCCCAGCAGCAGGTCAGTTCTTGATCCTCCGTAGGTAATACTACTCTGCTGTCCTAAGCTGGCCTGTACAGATACATATAAAATCTTCAGGATAAGCTGATAAACAGCTTTTGTTCCCTACTATCAAAGGGACATTTGGATACTATCCCTTTTGGAATGATACCTGGCTCTAATTTGGCTGCCTACTAATTGACATGACTAGGATGTCTGGCATCTCATCAGGGAGAACTGCCTGAAGAGTAAGGGTGCTTGATGCCTTCATTAGAGTGTCTGCCTTATGGAAACCATTGTTATAATACCAGCCTCCAGACATATCACCGCAGGACTGGGAACCCTGTTGTGCCAGGGAATGCACAGTGAAATAACAGCAGGATGAATCCTAAATTCATGAGGATGACAGGGAAATGGAAGCACAGGTAGCAATAAGACCATTACATGTAGTGCAGTAAATAGAGCCTAGGCATAGCATTCATTTTGTCAGTGTGGATTGTGTGGTGGAAGCAGAGAAGGAAAAACCTTGATGTTTACATGAAGCTGCTGTGGTGTGACAGGAAAAATGGGACAAAACACAAAGGGGGGTTTGGAATCACAGCAACTAAGATGTACATCACTAGCAGCATCAAAGGCAGAAGCCAGGTTCCCAGTATCATCAAAAAGAGTGGGTGGACTGAAAAGGACCTTCAGGATAAAGACACTGGCATTTTTGAGCACCAAGACATTACAGATGGTGAAGGAAGGTAAAGAGGTGGTGGAGGAGGATGCATGTGGTGGTATGTCTGCAGCTGTACAGCCAGACAGCTGTTCCTCAGCTCTGAGGAAAACAGGACATCACCTTCAGTCGTGGCAGCTCATCCGCAAGCCTCAGGAGTGCTTTGGGAGCTGATGAAGCATAGCACCTGGTTTTACTGGCCAATGCACTAATAAGTCCTGCCCAAATTGCCCACCACCTGAAAAGGTGCAGATGGCTGCAGATGGGTTTAAGGGCATGGCTGCAAGCAAAGGAGGGAATGTGATGGAAGATGCTTTAGCAGACATCACATCATTTCAACTGTGTGGTTTTACTTCTGAAGATCCTAATGAGGTTTGTCCTAAATACTGAGAGAAGATGGGCTTGCAGACTCTGACTTGCTAGTGGTTATCTTGGAGAGCTGTGGAGGTTAAGGAGCACTGACTGACGTGTACAGAAAACCATTCCAGCTGTAGTGGTGTAGTCCTTCCATGTCAGCTGATACTAACACTGTTTCATGTCAAGTGCCAGTTCTGACCATGATATTTGAAGGAGATTTGACCAAACTAGGATAATTCCTACAAAAGAAAGAGTGATCTAGAGAATATGATTAATCAGAAAAGTTAAAAAACCAGGGAAAACATGGTCTAAGTCTTCAAATGCATAACAGGCTGTTGCAAGGAGGCTATGAGTAATCTGCTCGTGTCCATAGTGTGTAGGAGAAGTAGTTAAGGATTTAAATTAGAGCAAAGAAGATTTAACTTACCCAATAGGCAAAAAAAAAAAAAAGAAAAAAAAAGAAAAAAGTTTAAAAAAAGAGCTGTGCCATAGGATAGGTTGCCTAGGGAGACTCTGAGACTTATCCTGTTTTTAGAGAGTTAGATGCATATTTGTGAGGAAAGAGTTTCTCTGAAACTGGTCTTTCAGCTGGTCTTGCCTTGCCGTTGAAGGATAGACTACATAACATATTGAGATCTCTCCCAGCCTTATTCTTTATCATCCTGTAAAATGAGATAAAAATGAAGCAAGGAGAGCCACTGGAAGGCAAAAAAAGACAGCGATTGTAAAAAGATTATGGGGGAACAGCTGTTGTCATGCAAAGATGGGGGTTAGGTGGGATGCAGAGAATTGGAATAACATGCTGTGCAAGAGGGAGGGAGCTCTTTCACTGTTCAGGGCCTTGTTTTATCTGTGCTGCCTTTGCACAGCTGGACTTCTGAGTTGTTTCTTCCAGAGGTTTTCCTGCAAGAATGCACAAGGTGAATGTGAAGGGAAATGCAGGCATCAGCTGGCAAAATATCTTGCTTTGGCATTAAAGCACGGGGTTTTTTCTCTTTTTCATTTTTTAGCTGACATAGACTTTACAATGTTTTCTTGTTCAAATAACTAGTCTCTCTCTGGTGAGGTATAAAAATGACTTGAGAAAATCCCTGAGCAAAGCAAGTTTGTGGGCTTTCATAATATGCCTGTGTTGGCAGGCTCCAGCTCTTGGGAGTGCATCATGCCTTTTATCTTCCATGCCTTCATGAGGCATCTCAAATGTGCCTTCAGAGACATTTGCCTGCTTTCCTGATCAGGGCCACATTCTGCCAAACTAGACCATAGTGCTCCAGAAATGTGTCTGAGCTCCACAGAATCCCGTGGCTGGGTCTATATCAGCACAGCAGCTGAGCCCCCAGGGGACCCTAGGGCAGTAGTCCTTTCTGGCTGGGTCTGCCTCCTCCCAGGTCCCTGAACAGGATGCTGACTAAGTAACAAACTTTTACAAAGAGTGGGACCACACATGATTTGAGGATGAGAAGCTTAACTTCTTCTCTGAAAGAGACTTCCATAAATTTTGATACATCAGTGGCCAGAACTGGCTGGGAAAGGTGAAATCAACCTTCTTGGATCTAAGGTTGTTAGTCCTGTTCTTGTTCCTTATTTAAACTACACAGAAGCTCTAGAATTTGTTGGGAAACTCAATTTTATGTTCATTGTGAGTCAAAAAATGGAGAACCAGGGGGATGGAGCCAATGGAGCTGCTGAGGCTCCTTCTTGACCAGGTTCTGTTCAGTGAATAGACAGGATTTGCCTTCTCAGAATATTGGAATACAGGGTATTTCTCTTTCCCATAACCCTGGATTCTGCACATCCTTGGGTAGCAGTTGTGAGGTCAGCAGCGTAGCAGTTTTGATGTTCTTCTCCAGAAATTGTCTTTCTTTTTGTGTTACTCAACTGTCATTTTTGGTAGAGCACAATGGCTGTTACTGGCCCCAGTGAAGACCGTGGTCAGCAACAGCAGGAATAAGTCAACATAAACCTCACATCAAAAGACCAGAAAGTCATTCTGTGGTTTAAGCAGTACTTCTGTGTGCTCAGACACCACAGACTGCTGTGCACAGGCACCCATGGCACCTGCAGACTCCATGGAGCTGGGGGTGCGGGGGTGCTGCTCCTAAAGGGGTGGAAGAAAAACAGGAAACAACTAAGGCATGGGCTGCTGCTGCATGGGGGGAAGCTGCTCCTAAAGGGGTGGAAGGAAGGCAGGAACTAGGTTAAGGCATGGGCTGCTGCCACATGGACATCAGAAGAGCGGGAGCTGAGGGCAGCTACAGTGGGGAAAAGGTTGCCTTTGGAACACTGCAGTCCCTCTGTGTCCACCTTTGAATTGTCTGCTGCTTGTCTCTAAGATACCATGGAAGAGGGAGCAGAAGGGGCAGACCTTGGGAAATGGGTAGCATTGTGAAGTTTGATTCATGTTTTTGCATCTCCCTCACATGAGGGCAGTGACACTGTGACTCCAGCTGAACAAAGATGAAAAGCGTTTCTTACCAGTAAGAATGATAACTTAAACCTCTGAGCATGGGAAAATTGCTCTCTGGAGATGCAACTAAATGGAATTCCTATTTATCCCGGCTAGTTTCATATCCTGGGACCAATCAGTATATTGAGAAATATGAGCTGAAGCTGATTACAACTCTTTTTCCTATAACCATGTACATAAATAATATGTCAACAGAGAAAAGCGTGCTTTCCCCCATGGCTGCCGGAGACTTTGGAAGAGATCCTGACACTCCTACAGAGCCAGCCTGGATTTCCATTGCAAGGCAAAAGCAGAGAGGCATGCATCAGGAGAAGGAACTCGACAGAGAAAGGCTTGTGGCTCCAGATAATAAGTCAAATACAGAGAAACAGAATAAAGGAAAGGAACGAACAGAGGTACTTGCAGTACAAATTTGTGATGCTTCTGTATCACCTCCTGTAGTATTCTTTGGATTTACTGCTATGTTACCAGTCTTGCCATAATGATTACAGATACTTAATAAGTATAACTGTAACCAGCAAAGACACTGCTGTCATGAATGTGTTACAGATTCAAAGTTCTCTGATTGTTCAGATATGTAATTTTGTGTCTCCAAGAAATCCTGGAACTATGTGAAGTGTATAAAATTTCTTGGCATACCTACCAGATCTAACATGTGTATTGCATGCTAAAATATCCAAAATGAAGTGCTAAATTGTAGTCGTTGATCCTCGTCAATGCAGAGGAAACATGTTCTCTCTAACTATCCTTCTAAGCACAGCCTTTCATTGAACCTCTTATACCTCCTGACTGATTTAACACTGAATGAACAGCTTGGTCCCAGAAGCTCCTAGGTAACAATTTTTAAAGCCCTGAGAAGTGAAATGGGATAAAAATAATTTTTACACTTGCAGAGAGTGCCAATATATAAATTCTGGTTCCCTGTATATGGATAATTCAGAAGCCCATGTGGTGCCATGGAATATGGGCTGACACTGCCTCTTCAGAGATCCCATGCAAAACAGGGTGATACCTGTAGCAAATGATTTTCCCAGATGACACAGCTGTGCCAGCAGAAGTGCTTGGCATGAATCCAGAACACTAACCTGCCTGTTTTGTGTCCTGCACAAATAGGAACCCTGCTCTGATGCAGAATCAGTCCTATACCAGTATGGCATTCCCAGTGCAAATGACCTACTTTCCTGCTTCAGGTGGCACTGCTAGCACCCTACACAGGTGTATTATATCCTGGAATAAGAGATGATTTCTGGATGATGAAAAATAGCAGTGATTAGGTTAACAAGAAATAGTACCTAATAAGATGTCTAGGCAAAATTCTGAACTGCAGTAATGCCCAATACGATCCCAAAATACAGTTTCTATGTCAGAACAGGAAACTCCAGATTTTAGCTGGCAATGATCCCTGAAATTCGTGCCATGCATTTTATTTTCCTATAGCAGCTAGCAGAGAAACATGCCAAGATGCTTTTGACTGCAGCATGTGAGGCTTGGTGCCACTGTATTACTCCCACTTTCTCTTTCTCCCACATGGCACCAGGCACTATCACTTCAGGGTAGTTTTTGATACTGGCAAGAAAATCTATTGGAGGATGTGTTTGACTTCTTTTTTTTTTTTAATGAAAAATCCATTTACCATCAGCTGTTCAAAAATACAGTGCCCTAGCCCACAAAATTTGGGAGATGGAAGGAAAACAAGAGAGAATGAAGCTGTTTCCAAATCCTGTGTATGCTTGTAGAGATGTGCAAAGGACTTGGAATACATTTTGCAGTGAAGACTACAATTATCTACTCATACCATTATGAATAAGAGATATGGAGGGATAGTTTTAATTTGTTAAATTGGGTATCGTGGGTGTTACATGAAAACACCGTAACTTTCTGAACAGGTATCAGCTCCAGGGAGAGGATTGGGACCAATATGTGCTGAACTGTGGCAGGTTCCCCATCCACTGCTTTGCTCATGTTCTTCCAAACAGAACTCATTCTCCCTGAGTTACTTGGATTGTATCTCTGTGCCCTAGGGGCCAGTGAAGCAACAATGGAGCAAACCTTCACACTTGGCACCTAAAACCACTTCTGAAGAGCAGAGGAAAGACACAAAGTCTGAAGAGAAGCCCCTGCTGAGAACCCATTCATTGTCACATTATGTCCCTGGTAAGAAACAAAATGCTTAAAATGTAGGCTGCTATCTCACAACCTTGTCAGAAGAAATCCTGCTTGAGTGTGCTGCAAAAGGAGTAGGGGCTAGATCCTGATCTATTCCTCAGCCCCACATCAGCCAGGGCAGAGTTTTCTCAGCACTCATGTCTGGGGTTTTCTTTGGTGTTTTATTTATTTATTATATTATTTGATGGTGTATTTATTTATATTCTTGTGACCAGTTTGATTACAAACAAAAGAGTAAAAAGGGGTAGCCAAAAACTTGTGTTGAAAGAAATGCGAATCAAGAACTCCAGGCCCTTTCACAGCACGGAGGCCCAAATACACTATCCCAGTGTAAAGTGTAAACAACAATATTTACAATAGCATTCAATTTAAATGTGGCCTCCTCAGCAAGCTGAGGAATGGTGCGATCACAAACTGTCTGACTGTCAGTTCCCCCACAATGATTTTGCTGTAAATCTCTTTGGTAAATTAAAATTTGAAAGGAGGGCAGAAGTTTTTAAGTAATACAATTCCTGTGAGTTGGGGGCTGAGTAAAGGAGGAATTCATAAGTGAATACTTTAGCTAATGAAAAGACTCTCTCTTTTTTTGGCCTGGGTCTTAACATAGGGCACAGCAAGGAATCCAGGTCATCATGTTGAGTTTTGGTAAATTTAGGGATCAAAAGATATTAGTGATGAGAAAAACATTGTATTATTTAGAGCATAGAATGGTAATTTCCTCAATAACTTACTGCACAAGAAGCTTCCGTGAAACGTAAAGATTTTCTACCACAAGGCAAAGGATGGGAAGTATTTAATAAAAGAGGGTGTTTAGTTGCACAGCAGATAAGTGTAAAATGTCCATGTGCTTTATTCACAGTAGCTCCATCACCTGCACTGGTGGATAAGGAGGAAATAAGCCACTTGAAGAAAGCCAGTAATGCTGCTCCAGATCAGCCATCGTGGATGGAGCTGGCCAAAAAGAAGTCTCAAGCTTGGAGTGATATGCCGCAGATTATAAAATAGAATGATGCAAACAAGCAGCATCTTTTATAATTAAGTCAGCTACTTAACTGAACTCCTACAGACCACCTAATCATGGTGAAGAATCTCTTGATACAGAAGGGATTTTATTATACACCTGTGGAGAAAATGTGCAATAGGTGCAGTCAAGAAGTTTACCTTCAATTTTGTAGCAATCAGAACTGCAATGGCAATGGATTACTTAAATTATGCTAAGGACATACACTTTGGAAAATAAAACTTTTGCCTTATGTATTTCCTGCACTTTCTGCTTTTAATGATGTTTGTATCCAAACAGGATCTTTGCTAAACTTTGCTGAACTTCTGTTGTTGCTGGAAAATTCTATTTGTTATGGTTTTCTCTGTTTACAGGTATAAATTGTGCACTTACATCCTGATTCTCTTGATGTGTTTCACTGGAATCACGTGACATCCTTTCTACCAAAGCTGTTAGGCCCGTGGAGGTATTCCTGAATAGCTGCTAGTGAGTACTCCATTAAAATGTGTTCTTGAGCTGCAGGTTTGCCTAGCTAAGCCAGTGGTACAGTTTCTGGGGTTAGGTTGCATTTCGGGAGGCACAAATATGCAACATTTATGTGTGACCATGAAAAAATTCCTTTCTGTGAGCAACCTTGGTTGCACAGTGTGTTCAAGCAGGTGAGCAGTAAGGAAACAGAACTGCAGCTGGAAGCTCATCAATGCATTCACAGTTGCTTTCCTACCTGGATTCATCAGGCTGCAGCTGGCTTTCCTTCCTGTGAAAACTCATGTCCTGTCAGGAGGATGGTATTAGTAACAATGGTCAATATGAATTTAATTGAAAATTAAGAACTGAAAATCCTGGAGCTCAAGTTCAAACTGAAATGCTGGGGAAAATTGTGAATTTCATCATAGCGCCAGCTTCACATATCATCCCCCACATAATCTTAATTCCTCTCATTAAAAACCAGTACCATACAGATAGCATGTCTGTACTTGACTACCTTTATATTACAGCCTCGTGCTCGTTGGCCTGAGACTCCCCCACCAGTCTGTGACTCCCACTCATGAAATCTCCTAGGCTCTTCACCTTCGCTTGTTTAACAAGATTGACAAGATGAATCATTTGCTGCTGATTGACTGAAACTACTCTGAATGTATTTTAAGACCTCCTTATGTGTTACAGAAGCAAAGGACAAACCCTGTGACACCCCACTGCTAAGACAAGCATTTCATTTTTTGTATGCATGGGTGAAGTACTACCTTAGCACTGCAATCCCTAGGTTTATTTATGCTCTAATAGTGGTTTTGTTTTTATTATCACATTAAGTTCTCCTTGGAAAAATGTGGGGAGGCTTTAGGAAACATAGGATTTTCTAGCAGCTATGTTTGCAATTTTGAAATCTTGTCTTCTCTACAGAGGAGGGAGGGAAAACCTGAGCCCTCTCGATAATGACAACTGCATATAGTAATGAATAAAGAAATGGAGAGTTCAGCACGTGAATATCCAAGACGCTGTTAAAGGTTTTCAATCAGGTTGTCTTTCATTGTTAAAAAACAGGAGTAGGAGGAAAAGCTGGTTTTACGTTTGTCAGAGCCTTAGGACAGAGCCAGTGAGCCTGCATCACTGTCGGGATCAGCCTGCATGGCTGCTGGGGTCCTGGATGGGGCTGTGCACAGACCTGCTGCAGCCCCACACAGAGCTGTCAGGAACCCTGACCCAAACAGGGTCCTGCCAGCTGTCCCACGGTTTTCTCCTTCCTGCAGATGGCAAAAGGCAGTGTGAGATACCTGCTGAAATCAAAAATGGCAAGACAGCTCTCTGTCAAACAGATCCACACCAAAAATGGTAACTTTTAATTACAGGACATGCAACCTTGGGCTCAATAGCCCAAAGGTTGGTTGTGCAAAAAACTTTCATACTTCTCCCCCATGAGCAAACATGCACAATCCTTAATCTCAAGTGATATTTTTTTCTTTTTTGGCAGTAATATTCAAGGACCTACAGTAGAAATAGACACATTTTTGAGATACAACAAAAACCATCTTAACTCCCTCTCTTTACAAAACACCCTTTCTGAAATAAATAACTAATTGGCATAAAGTGTAATGTTAAGATATGCTATTACCATTTGTAGCAATCTTGAAAAAGATCCTAGTTTCTCTATTTAAGGAATAGAAGACATAAAAAAGACCAAATTTGTACCCTCTAATTATTGCTGCCCCATGAAAAGGTTTTCAGGAAATGTTGATAAAGGTACATTCTGTCTTCTTACAATTCCCTCCCTGATTAAAACAATTAAAACTGCAAGAACCTTTGCAAATCAGTAGCCTTCTTCATATTCTCCCACCACTACAATGGCCCTGACCTTTGTGCAGGAGAAGCCACTTGGCTAATTGAACCTCTGAAATGACAGCCAGGGGAATTTTTATTTTCTCACAGTGTTCTTCTGTCTCCAGATTTCTAAGACAAAGGGTCATGCAAGTAGGACTTGCTATAGGTGTCCTGCAGCAGGTAGGCAGAAAACAGTTTTAGAACTCGTGTATTTTTCCTTGGTGAAATGGCTCACTTGTGGAAATAGAAAGATGCAAATAAAAATACAGTTCTCTCCTCTATATGAACAGTGAGTTATGTTTCACACTTGATGCCACCAGAAAAGCCTTTCAGATCTGATCAGCTTTCCTGAGGACATCATTATACTTTTCCAGCTGAGGCAATATGACTAAGTCAGGCTGATCCATTTTGCTCAGGCAGCTGCAATATATATTGTTGGAATATAACATCTAACAGGGAAATAAAATGTAAAAATTCACCTTTTGTTCATGACTCATGCACATAAACTAAAACAGAGTTGGAATTAAAGTCAAAGAAAAACAACAAAATGGACTTGAAAAATAGACGTTTCCTCTTCCAGCAGTGCTGCATGAGACATCTTTGGCTTTCTGCTTAATGAGCAAGGTGCCTTCCCAGCAGTGAAGGGCCTCAGATAATGCAAATGAAATCATCTATCAGGCGTCTTTCAGCACAAACCCCCTAAATTTGATGATTTATGCAGTTTACTAGTTGGATTACCCAAATCAGCTACCTCCCAATGTTTAGTAATTTTATGTAAAAAAAAAAAAGCAACTAAATGATTTTAAATGAACAGTGAAGTGCAATTTTTAAGGCCGAAATATCCCCTCAGTCATTTTACTTTGATATGGTGTTTTGCACTGTGCTGCCTTTGACAATAAAAACTGTTGCATTTTTTTTCAAGATGAAGAGGAACATAAAATCTTGTTGCCAGTGAAAAAATCCAGCAGCAGCATAGCAAGCAGCTTGCTGTAATTTTGCAATGCTATTAATTCTGTCTTAGTCTCAAGGAGCACAATAAACTTGCCAAAATGTTTGCTTTGTATACATGATGAGCCCTCTGCTGTGGATAACAAAGGTTTAATTATAGGATTTTGTGGTTTTGGTTAGAAGATAACTTTTGTACTGTTAGAGAGTTAAAAAAAAAACAAACCCAATGTGAACACTGGGCAGTGCTGTGTGTCTGTAAAAACCCCAGGGGGGAATGTAACCCTGTGAGATCCTGCACAATGGGGCTGCATAGGATTAACTCTTGTAGGAGAAGACATTTCAGCTCCAGTGGGGCACAGGTCTCACCCAGGCTGACATAATTCCCATGTTTGCCAAGATGCTCAACAAGTGACAGAAACCACTGAGTTTTTGTAGCATGGGATCTTTTATTGTCTGACTTTGCAAAATAAAAAATACATATAGATTTTTTTATGGATTATTACTCCCAGATAAGTCTCTGCATCATGTTTCACTTTGAAGCTGGGGACTGATGCATGCATTCACAGACCATTCAGATCTTCTTCCTTTGCAGTATCTTGCAGCACCTCTGCTGCAGATTCTAACTCTCTATGTACGCTGTATTCCCAGAAGAAAACCACTCTAGCTCACTTAAGGCAAGTTAAATGGAGATCATTCTGGGAAATGCTGAACTATCTCCCTCTCCAGGACCCCAAATCTCTCTCTTAAGAATTGTTAGAAATGCAGCTAAGAGCATATAAATATTACTGAAGCAAAGTGATTGAAGTTTCTTTCCCTCCATCTCACACACCATCACACTGAGTACTTTCACTGTTGATTTCTTTTTGCTTTATTCATTTACCTATGCAAATAAGTATGAAATGCTGTATTTTGCAGGTTCATAATTCCATTGAAGAGTATTCAAAGTTGCTGAGCAAAGTACTCTGGTATCTTAACTCATTGGAACCAGTAGTCTCCACTTTTTCCCAAATATGGCTTGATTTATCAAGTTTAGAATTGACATGTAAATTATTACCCTGCCTTTAAGAGTCAGTTCCTCCTGAGAAACCTCTAATTTAAAAAAGGAAAAAGAAAGCATTCTTTGTTCACTGTCTACTAAAAAATGACTCTTTGCACCAATGGGTCCTGTAACAATTACCAGCACATGGCTTTTACACTGGCATTTGTCACCCATGCTGGCAGCTCTGGGACAATGCAAGTGGGCCATCCATGCTGCTCTTGGGCAAGCAGCGGAAAACCATGGCCCCATCAGAGATGGTGAGGAGGCAGAGGAATCTGGCAAGACCCTCCTATTGCCCACCACGATCTCTGCTGCCCTCCCCAGCCAGCAGCTGGTACCAGATGCTGAGGTGAGGCCAACAGAATTTACACATCTCTGGGGTCCAACTCCAGTCACGGGACTGTTTGTGCAGGTGGCAGTCCAAGGTGCTGTGAAGATTTCAACACCCCATCAGAAATGAGCAGTTGCTGAACTGCAAAGCCAAGTTTGTCCCAGAGTCAGGCTCTGGCGATTGTGTCTCCCAAAGAAATCCTATTTCCATATTATTTTTATTCCTCCTGCCCCAAATTTAACAAGACGACCAGTAAATCCCTCCAAGTCATTGCCTACATTGAAGAACCAAGGAGAACTGACTGGAATAACCAGAGGAAAACAACCAGAATTAGGACAAGAGAAGAATTCAGTTAATAACCCTTCAGGAAAATAAAAGCCACCTTTCTCAACCGAAATAACAGAGACTCCTATTTAATAAGCTGTTGGCTCATCCTCTCTGCACTCAGCACCGGAGATAATTTTGATGGGCAGGCTGCCTGCAGACAAGGCAGCAAAATATAGCAGGCTCAAGGTCCTGAGCCTGTCCAGGCAAAACAGACATCATCTTCCCCATCTAGCCACTCCTTGAAACAAGACTTGCCTTCTTTTAACTCCTTTGCCTCTTCCTGCAGTGCTCACCTCAAGTACATAGAAGGGATTGCTTTTTGCTTAATGAAACTTGTGGGTTGGCTTATGCCTTTATGTTGAACCCCAACAATGAGAGCCCCAAGTAAGACAAGTCATGGCACCAGCCACTCACTGGCCCCCAATCTTGTGGCACTGCAAATCTTCTTCAGTAAATGCAGCTCCAGCGCTCACAGGATGTTCTCCAACACCTGATATGCTGCCTGTGCTTTTGTGCAGCACGGCAATGTGGTGGGCACAGCCTGGTTAAGGTGCTGCTACAATCTTGGAAGGAAGAAAAGCAATACAAAGTAAAGAAGTTTGAGCTAGAGGTAACAGGGGGAACATTTCCACCTCAGCTGGGAATTCTGACTGCCCAGTTTCCTTGCTGCTTCCTCCTCTATGATTTTCCTTATGTTTTCCATGTGTGCTGAAGCAGCCCAGAGGGAGCTGCCTGCCACCCAAGGGTGCCTTGTGTTTCTGCAGCATCAGATCCAGCTACTGAGCTTGGTCCAGCAGTGAAGTGCAGGGCGCTTTTAATGGTGGATGGTGATGTCAGTTGCTCACCAGAGAGCCTTTGAATTGCCTTTTCATGCCCCAATTTCCCTGATTAAATTGAGAATATATTTTATCTTACCTTGGGGTCTTGGAAAGGAGATTGGGGAGGCAGATTTTGATTTGTGACCTACTTCCCTAAAGCAGGATGGGAAGGAGGGTTTTGCTTTGGCTGAGGAAGAACGCAGCATTTGCTGTCAGAGCCTGTTTATGTGGGCCCAGGTTTTCATGTGGTGAAAGCAGAGGGTGGTTATTCCAGCAGATAGCCTTCTGCTGGTTTCCTGATTGCTTTATCCTTTTGCACAAACACCTCCCCAAATTCACCTACCAAAGTCAGTCATCCCCTCTCCACATCCTGGGTGATGGGACCCCTGGCACTGTGCCACTAAACAGTAATGCTCAGACTGAGCCTTGCAAGTGACACCAATGATATTGGAGGAGAGGTGGTTTCCTTGGCTGCTTTTATGTAAATGATGGACAAAAAGGGAGCCTCTTAACTATATGCATGTTGCAGAAATTGGCTTGAGTAATGTAGAATTCTTGTTAGCAAGTAGCAGATGAGTTTCAAAGAGGGCAGAAGGGGACAAGCTTAATTTCTTGCATAACGTTATTGAAATACAACTGAAGTGTAAAGTCAAATTTAAAAGAGAGGATAAAAACCTCAATCTTACCCAAATAAAATAAAATAACCTTTTAATTTTATGCTTCTCTTATATGCAAGGTCATAATTTCAAATTATTAAAATATTTCACTTTAGAGGTGAGTGCTTGTTCCCAGAACATAAGAAAAACTTCCTCCTAATTTAGTGGGAAATTGTTCCCTTAATTGAGAAACAATTTCTGGTGCTGAATTCTGCCTTCTTTTCAAACAGCCTAGAACAATTTGGAGCTTTTAAACTTGGGCAAAAGAAATTATTTTGATCAAATTGGAGTCCAGTAGGTGCCAGGGTCTGTCTCTTCCTCTGCAGCTTGCAAATTTTACTTTCTTAAAAGAACCTCTGGATCTTGCCTGGTGCTGGGATATCCCAATACATTTGTTAACTTCATTCTCTATTCCAACCATTCATTTTAGGGGAATTTTTGTATTTACACACCAAAATGACTGAGATCCAAACTGGTCACTCTTCCCTATCAGCAAGCAATGGTGCAGAAATGCTGCAGAAGGAACCCCTTTCTTATGCCATCAAGGCAGGTTGTTTTCATTATGTGTCTCTGGCTACTTCACTGGATCCTGTTTTGCTTTTTTGTTAGGCAACTGCCTAGAGGAACCCTATGAAGAAACACCCGCTCTTCCAGGTCCTACGGGGGTGGGACAAATGTGGGCCTGTCCCCTGGTGCGTGGGTCCAGGCGCTTTCCACTGGGCAGCGTGTCGGAGCAGGAGCCTGCAGATGCCTTTCCCAGGCTGCAGCCTCCCCGTGTAGGCCTCCAGCTGACTCCAAAGTTTGCCTTTCATAGACAAAAGGCTCACTTCAGCTGGCTCAATATAATTGAACCAGTCTTCTCAAAATGCTATGTATTGATTAAAGAGTGAATTAAGCCATTGAATCCTGGCTCCCTGACCCCTCCAAGTTAAAGCTGCTGAACTGTTGCACTTTTAATTGTCTTCTGCTTGGTTGCACATAGGAGTTCATGCTGGTGTTTGCCTTGCTTGGGGACCTACTTTGGAATGGCATATTTTGATTACTGTAGATGCAGCTACTTGCTTTTTTCTGACTAATACATTTCATGAATCTTCCCTGCTGTTAATAAACATAGTGGTGTTTAATTATTGAGACATTTCACAAAAATGTTTTTGAGAGGAAGACAAATTTCATGTTCTGCCTAAATAATTAAACATTATGCAAATGTTTGCAACCCCAGCATTCTGGTTATGCAAAACAATATTTGGATGATGGCCTTGTTTGCACACTGAGTTAGTATTGTTGGGCTGTAATTAGCAGCAGATACAGTATTAAAAGTATAAACAGGTTCTAATGAAACAGGATGGGCGCAATGGTGAGACTGAGAGCCAGGCTGCAGCCACGCTCTGCGAGAAGAAAGTTAGATGTATTTCCCCCAAGGACCAAATACCATCTCAGCTGGGCTCCCTGGCAAGCAAGGCCAGCCCCAGGCTCACACTCTTGCACTTGGCAACCTCACCTAAATGCAGAGGTAAAAAGAGAGACATCCTGCAGCATGGGAGAGACAGGGAGAGACAGGAAAGCCACTGCTTTCCAGACAAGTCCTCTTCCTCTGTGCCCAATGTGAAGCTCTCTGTTTTGTCCTTGCTTTTCCTCCCTCTTCAGCTCTGGCAGTCAGGGAAAACACCCAGTCCTTGGTGGTTTTAAAGTTTAATTATCCATTAACAGGAGTCATCCTTGGAACATGTTGCTACACATGTGCCCTAACTCTGTTGCCTGTAATCACCTTAAAAACCAGGAGACTGCATGCGTCAGTCTTGACATTTATTCCAGCTCTGTTTCTCTCCGGATAGGGATAACTGCAGCATTATGCATGACATGCAATGTGCCAGTGATGCAGCTGTTGCAGTTATCAAACTCCAACATCACCAACATGGTACCAACCTAAGAAAGGGTTTATTAATTGCTCAGTGTGCTCTATCTGCCAGTGGTACTCAACAGCTTTGATTGGAGTCTGCTCCTGACCCCTGTCCCATTCATTCTCATTACCTGCACATTTGGTGGGTGGAATTAGCATTTGCCCACGTGGCTCCACAGCACGTGGGATCACACTAGAAGCTGTCATTATGAAAAGTACTTTTTGGGAATAAAATACAGTATCAACACATTCTTAAACTGCTGGTTTCCCTTTGTATGCCAGGAGAGTAATCTGCATGCAATTGAGAGGAGGCTGAACACCTACTTGGCAAATGGAGATGGGAATCTAAAGCTTCTTTTAAATCAGTGAAGAAAGGGAATACACTGCTTCATTAAAAAATGTATGTCCTCGGTGTCCTTCCTGGGGGAGGGAGCTGCCTGACAGTCCCAAAGCTCTTATGTTTTTACTATAATTTTTGTTGCCTGTAGGAGCTGCAGCAGTGCCTAGCTTGTTGCTACTTATATGGTGTTACAGCTATATGGTTAGGGCTCCTGTATGACTGAGGTTCACTTCTCCTTTTCCTAAAATTATGGTCTAAAAGGTCCTAAGACCTAGGAAATTGCACTCATTATTTCTAAATGCCACAAAGAATGCTCCTGTGCTATCTGTGTTTTTCTTGCCACCTACCATCCTCCACTACTGCTTGGATAACTACAGGTTTGCTTTATGGGGAGGAGATGAGATTCTAAATTGGCAGAAAGATAACGCTCAAATGAAAGAAACATCACTAAAGCCTTTAAGACCAGTAAGAATGACTTAATACAGCCTGGATCCCTGTTGTGACAGGGCAAAGCACGAGATCTTTTCATTACAGCAGAGCAACAGCTCTTATAGTTTAAATGGAGAGTGGTTTTGATAATTATTTTCAGCACTGCAGTTCACAGGCTCACAGTGTGTCTTGGAGGGAGAGAAGTTAATGATATGTACTATAGGTTGAACAAGGGGTTCTAAAGGTATAAATTCTCTTACTCTTTCTCCCCCCACCCCAAATCGCCTGCTGACAGAATCACTTGGGCATAAACTTCAGGTTCAAGCAACAGACCTCATCCTCTCCAGGCAGGATTTAAGCCTGCTGGTCCGTGGCCCTGCTGTGGTGTGAAATTACTTGGACCATAAATACACTGTTCAGGGTGAAATTTAGAGCAGGTAGATTGATGGGGAGACCAAAAATCCCTCACCAATCCCTGATTAGGGATGAACTGTATTTGAACATTTTACCCATATCTGATGGGATGGGGCTGGACATGATTAGAAGAGTGCAAGCTTCAGGATCATGCACTGTCAAGGTGCTCATGAATCTCTCTCTTCTTCTTCCATTCATACCAGTTTTAGTGGCATCAACCACTTGTGCCTGCTCTTCCTAACATTGGCACAGCATTATGGAAGCAAAGCAGCTGGGGAAGACAGGAGAGTAGCACAGGATCAGAGCAGCAGGTGTGGTGAGGAAGGCACAAGAGGAAGGGTACTGCTGCTTTGGCCCTTGAGGTGATGCTGACTCATGTGCTGGTGGCCCACAGGTGATCACCGCTGTTAGCACAAATCTTCACCCAGCCATCATTTCCAGTATCAGGTTCCACATACACCATTTGGACTGGGAATTAGGTCACTAGGCATGAATGCACACAGCTTGAGTAATTCAAGGACACGCAGCCTGCTCCATCCTTGAAAACATTCCATTATTAACTTGCTACTACCCACCTCCCAGCTGACCTTTCGCTGTGAAAAGGAATCTTCATTCCCTGCTCCGTGCTGTCTCTAGTGGCAGAAAATGTTCATCCTAGTGCTCTCTCTTTATAAAGAAAGAAGTCAGGTCAGCATGAGGAAGCACATGAAGCTTTCCCTTGCTCCATCTGTAGAACTCTTGTCTTAATGAGGCTTTTCTCAGGCTATTGACCCCCACCAGAAACAAAATGAAGGGATGTGGTAGCAAATGCTTTATTCCAGTTTGTTCTGCAAGAGATGTCCAGATCTGCCATTCAGTCAGCAGTGGAAGGAAAAGACATCCAACCTCCAGACATCTCCTGAGTGACAGAGCAAGAGTAGGAGTTACTTGCCCCAGAGTTAGATTTTAGCCAATAGCCTGGTGCCTGCTTTTGACTCTTTAATATCTGGTTTTAATGAAGTGGATTGAACCATGCCCTGAATAACCCCACCTTCCTGTGAGAACGACTGGTGAAGAAGAGACAGGATGGGTTAGACAAGAAGAGAGATGAGACAAAGAACGTGATGCAAAGGCTAATGTGCAACCAGCCCACTCTTTGACAGGGGAGCCTGTGCCAGAAGTCTGGAGTACAAAGTTTTATAGTTTGTGCCCCTTGGCAGTCAGTTGTTTCGATTGGCATTGTTTTTGCAAATTTTAGATCAGTCTTTTCAAATCTTCACATCTTTGTAAAATATGCTAGAGCCTTAATTGTGTATTATTCAAGTAGGCATTTGGGCATTTGCAGTAAGTGAAGCTAGAAAATCATTACAGCTGGTACCAATTCTGCACAAAATAATTAAGAGTTATAGGGGGGACACAGACTCTTTCTTTCAAAGCTCATCTATCAGTGAGACAATATATTGGATTTTGACAGACCCCTCTAAAATATCCTTTTTCTGCATGTGCAAGTTGCCTTGGATTCTTTTGCCATGCTATCTGGACCTATATTCAGGTTTTCTAGGAAAGAGTGAAACAGACCTTTAGAAGAAGACCTTCAGAAACCCACACTTGCTGAGGACGTAATTCAGACTTCCCTTTAACTGCAGCTTCCTGGCCGCCAGTGGATCATCCACCAAGTTACCCTGAGGTAAGTTAAAGGAGCCACCTTCACAGTGTGTTTTGCTTACAATGAAGATGTCCAGTGTGTGAAGTCTATTTATCAACCCTGAACATTTTTCTTCTAATTGTACAAGAGCAATACCATGAAGCAGGCAACTGGAAAACGAGTTGGCAATCAAAATCCTTAATTCTTAATGTGATTTCCTTTCACTTGGACTATTTCTTCAATATAAGTCTATCTGACTGCTCTTTACCCAGACACTGGACCTCAGCCACCATCAACAATATTGGTACACTATGAACTTCACAGTTTCCAGGTTCATGTTTATGTAACAGTACAAATATATTTAAAAGCATCTGTCTTCAGAAGGAGATGAATAAATGTAAATGTTCATCACCTTTGGGCATATGGCAGAGGCATTTGCAGCTCAGACAGAATCTCTACAGAGAGGGGAATGACAGTGATGTGGGGGTGAAGGTAAAGAAACACAGACCCAATGATCTTAATGGTCTTTCTCAACCTAAATGATTCTATGATTCTGTAAGTTTGGAGACCAACCTCGGTTCCTACCTAGCCAAAAGACTCCTCAGACAGATTATTTGCTCCCTCTCACTCCTCAGTTTTTATCTTGTTAAAGTGGAACAACAATTTACCTACTGGAAAGGATCACCACTGATTTCTGAGCGAAACAGCTCTGTGCAGAGATGCGGCATCACAACACAGAAGATTATTTCATAACGTTATCACGGGAAAGACAGAATAAAGATTACCTAAATGTGGCATTTTGTGGCTAAGCATTTGTATATATAATCTTATTTCAATATAATTTTCTACATCCCTTTACTTGTTGAGTATTAGTGCTACAACAGGTGCTACACAAGCCATGAACTCTACATCTAGCAGCTTTGTGTACAAAATAAGTTTGCAGTACTACAAACCAAAACCTGTATTTTGCAAACTAGCTCAGCAACTGAGGCATTCATTTGTTTCAGTTTACATCTACAAAACTGGAATGAGATCTGAATTTGCATGAGCATGAAATCTGTCTGTGAGATGGGAAAACCTTCTGTATTGTCATGCATACACCGTTCAACCTAGTCATAGGAAGAGGATGGGAAAACTCCCCTTCTTCCTCCCTTCCCTTCACATGAGCTGGGCCTCCTGCTGCCCTGCCACGGTGCAAGGTGAGGACCTCAGATCCTCCATGTGCTGTGCCATGACTTGAACCCAGCTCCTCAGCACACTGGGTTTAAGGACATGGTTGAGGGGCAGTTGGCTTTTCCTTTCCCCATCCATGTTCTGTAGGGATAGCATGTGGCCTTAGGCAGGAGGCAGCCTGGGGCACAGAACAGTTGCAGGGGCAGAGGGCAACCGTGGCCAGTCCTTCTGTGATAACTACTGGGTGTATTTGTGCCCCTCTTTCTTCATTGTTGATATAGGAGTATAGAAAAGGCCCAGCAAAAATACAGCTTCTCTGAGCAAGGTGCTCAGCTAACATAAAGCAAAAAAGATTTGGTCATGAAAGGTTTACAGTTGTAAAAGGAAAACTGACGTGAAATGGAGGTAGAAGCACCGAGAGGAATTTGCTCTGTTAAAAAACAGAGGACAAAGTGGCAGGCTGGGAATAAACCCTATCTCTGAGAGAGGATTCAGTTTTTGGTTGGGAGATGCAGGCAATTTTCAGATGGCCATTTTTCAGCCAAGCAACCATTCAGATTTTTGCTGCCACTGCCAAGCACCTCTACATTTTTTGCATTTTTCCCAGTGCCTGAGAAAGCCAGAACATAAGCACAGTGAAATGCAAGAACAACAACAGTGTTTTGCTTCTGAAGGAGTCAGGAAAATGCTTGGATAAAACAAGCTTCAGACCCAATGAATAGCAACAACCACACAGCTCTATAGAAGTTGGCTGCCCAGATGTGTAGCCACCGCAGCACATATGAAATTACGGCAGGCCTGGAGCATCTTTTACCAATTTTTCTTTACTCTGATAGTTAGGTAGTACCTTAATAAAAATCTCTCAGCATGAAATCTTCCCGCTGTTGAAATATGATTATTCATTTCTCTCGTGTTGTTTTATCTCCTGCTGGTATAGAAAAGCAAGCTCCTTGGTATTTTTTTTCCCCAGTAACCAAAGCTGGAATACTGGAATTTAAAATTCCTGTATTTTTAAAATGCTATTTTCTCCCTTCAGGTCTCCACCATTAAGGCTGTTACAGTGTATGTACCTTACACTTGCATTTAAATACAATTTTGGGAGTTTCAGATTGCTTAATCATGTCCCATTTCAGATGGATACTCCAGTTGAACAGCAGTGGCTGCAGGATGAAAGAATAACTTTCAGCAGGAAGAATGAATTTAGAAATTTGCCAGCATTAAATATTGTTCAGGCCTAAGAGGGGGCTGCCATCCTCACCAGAAGTAAGGGATGTTTCAGGGGGCCTGTCCCAACTTCTTTCCACTGGCAGCTCCAGCATTTCCTTCACTGTGCACTTTGTCCATGCCTCAAGCAGTGGAATATGCCAAGAGGCATTTGATTATTGCTGTAGTAGGTCAGATGAGGGCAATGTGGATTTTTTTCCCTGTTTTGAACTTTGCCTTCTTTCTTAGGAAAGAAGCATAACTAACTCAAAAGGAAGACTGTCAAAAGAACAACTACATTACACATACTCTATTGTTTGGCAAAGTTAATAGTTAATTGGATACTGCCAAGGTCCAGTCAGTAAACCTTCCTAATGCAAACGTTCAATCAGTGAAAGGACAAAAAAGTAGGAAGGCTCAGACAGTCCTTGTGAAATAACTGTCATTATACTTATCTTGTAACAGTCTTTTCTTCAGCAGACTAAGCTCTTCTGACAAAAGGACTTTTATGTGAAAATGTCTCTGCCAGTTTTTTTTTTCCAGCACAGAAATGCAAAAATTCATATCCCTAAGCAGCACTAATCTATTAGATGCAAACAATGGCGCTTTTAATGTTTCTAGCTAGTTGGGATCTCTACAGAAAATTCTGCCATAGATGTGTCTGTGTGCATGAGGATATGCATGATCTAATTTTTGTTTGAAAGTTATTGTGCTAAATTTGTTTTTCAATAAAAAATCCACTTCATTCCACTTCTTTGTAAAAGGGAGGATTGAAACTCACATTTACATAATAAATTCTCACCACTCAATGAGTAAAATCACAGAACAGCCTGGGTGTCAAGACCTTGCAAACTTCTCCTGAGCTTCTTTATTGCGATCTGCCTGAATTACCACCAAACCCTCTTTGAAATCTTTGAGAAAGACAGAAAAATCACTGAGGGCTACTGTGCAGGTACCCAAATGTGTAAAAATACTGTAATGTGTTGAAGCACTGGTAAGAAAACATGAAAGCATATGGAAACTTGTTAAATGTCACTCTTCAGACAGGATAACTTGCAAGATTTTTCCACAGTTTCTAAAGTTCTAGCGGGAAACTATCCCACTACATCCAGTGTAAGAGCCTGAATGGAGAATAAAACTCCACAGGTTTCCCAGAGAAGTTATTGATGCCCCAACCCTGTCAGTGTTCAAGGCCAGGTTGGATGTGACTTTGGACCACCTGGTCTAGTGAAAGGTATCCCTGTCCACGGCGAAGGGCCTTGAACCAAGATTATCTTTAAGATCCCTCCCAATACACTCCATAATATGATTCTATAATTCTATGGAGATTAAAAATGCATACTGTCGACTTTGAAGTAGGGGGAAGGCAAGCACAGAAGGGGAAGAAATCAAGTCCATGAAAAGGATTGAATATTGCCAACTAGTGAGCACTACATGTCAAGAGCAGAGCTCTTGTGAGTTAGATAGGATCCTTCCCTAAGCTAAATGCGCCATCTGATTTGAATGGAAGTTTTCAGACCCTAAAAGATGCATGGAATTCCTGGAACACATGAAATAAACCACTGATGATCGCGGATTACTTACAGAACAGAAGCATCACGACTCTAAATAGTGAGCCCATAGAGTAAAGCCACCACTGACTTTCTCTTGGTGATCACACAGTGCTGGAACCTCTGGAGGAAGCCGAGTTCATTTTCACACCCACACGGCTGTACCTGTGTAACCACCTCGTGGGTGGCCCACACGCCACTGCACGAGAACGCCCTGCCCAGAGCGGGACAAAGCACAGAGGGTTCCTTTTACTGGTGTGAAACAACAAGCTGCTCTTTAATTTCAGCAGCTCTCAATCTAAGCTCCGGGAGGTGTTTATTAGCAGGGTATGAACTCAACGGTGAAATTCATGATTGTGTCTTCTTGTAAGTGGTGAGCCAATAGGTCACACGGGAAACCGGTACGTGTGGCTTGCGTGGCACTGACAGGCAGATGGAGAAACACCCACGTAGAAGGCCAGGGCCTCAGCCCTGACCCAAGTTCAGAGGGCATCTCAGCAGGGGGGCAATGAGCACCCAAGCACTGGCGCAGCTAAGCCTTTCCTGGGGCTCTCCCGAAGCCAAAAACTCCTAAGAGCGGCTTCAAAAAAGGGGAACACGCTGCCGAAAGCGGCACTGCAAGACGCAACCCCCGCAGCAGGCTCCCGCTGCAGCCGCTGAAGGAGGTTTTGCGAGACAGCGCCATTTATAGCCGCCGAAGAAAGTGACAGGCGGCCCAGCCAATGAATGGCGCCATCCGCGGCGGAGCCCATTGGCTGCCCGCGGTGCCGGCGGGTGGGCGGGGCGGGGCTCCGCGCGCTCCATGGTGCTCGGGGCGGGGGGCGGTCGCCGGG
>WAAE01002222.1:0-40587 GCA_013400495.1 Nicator chloris | reverse complement strand
TGCTGACGCGGGGGGCGGGCGGGCGAGGGGAGCGAGATCCCCGGCGGAGCCCGCACAGCCCCCGCGCCCCGCGGCTCCGCCGTGCCGGAGCGCCGCGCACAGGTGAGGACGGCAGCGGCGGTCAGTGCGTCCCGCTTCCCCTGCGCGCCCCGCGCCCCTGCGGACCGCCGGCTCGACTCGGGGGGGTCCGGGGACGGGCGGCTCTCCTCACCCCCTGGAGCGGCAGTACGGCTGAGGCGCTTCCCCTCCCCGCGGGTCTCTGCGGTGTCGCCGGAGGGAGGCTGGGGGCCGTCCTGCTCCGCAATCTGCCCGCCCGCTCCCCTCTGCGCTCCCGTGCACCTGCGTGGCGGTGCGGGGGGCGCCGGCCGCTCCTCAGCAGGGCTTGCTGCCGCCCTCTCCCTTCGCCTGCTGCTCGGGGGTGCCCGCGGGGTTCCGGGGCAGAGCGGCGCTGCGCCCTCTCCCTCTGTTGCTGGGGTGCCTGGGGGATACCCCGCTTCCCACTCTTCCTCCTCCTCGCTGCGCGCTGGGCTCGCAAGGGCGTTCGGCAGAGTTTGCAGTTTCCTGTGTCTGTTCCTTCCCCCGCAGCCTCGCCGCGATGCCCCGGGCGCCGCGCAGCTCCCCGGACCGGCGCTCTCCCTCCCCGCCTCCCTCCGTCCCCGTCAGCTCTCGCCCTCTGCCGCCCGGCAGAGCTGGTGGCTCCCGGTGCCCGTCAGCTTCCCCCCCCCGCCAATTTCTCGTTTCCCTGACGAGACAGCTGCGACCGGGGCGGAGGGACACCGAGGAAGGTCCTGACTAACTCGGGACGGTTTCCACGGAGGCAGCCGATCCCTCTTCCCCGGGTTTGAGGGCTGCGGGATGCCAGGCCGGCGGGTGGCGGCGGCCGGCTGCGCGCCGCGGGCTGTGGGGGAGCGTGGAAATACGGCGGAAAAGCCCCTGTTTAGCAGGTCCCTGGCGCCTTCGCCTTTTAGCTGCCGTTTCCTCACGGGCCGTTCTTCCGTGCCTTCAAGAGCAACCTTTTCAGTGCAGCAGTGCTACCGCGGTAGGTGATTTCGCGCCCTCCCGGCAGGATGGGGTCTGGCTCATCCTCTCGGAAGTCTGGCACGCTTCGTGCTGTGATCCCGCACCACCCAACCCTTCAGCAGCTATGTGAAGAGCCTTTGCAGGTGCACTGGAGTGTATCAGTTTTTATGATTTGTGGTTGGGAATATGCTTTGTGTGTATTTTGGGAGTGTCTGGATACAAGCAGAAACTTCTTGGTTTATTTAAGGCGTGATTCAGTAGGGTTCTGCTCAGCATCCGAGAGGTGCCGGTACCTTCAGCACCCGTAGCCTTCAGCATCCAGCCGGGTCATTCCCTTCGCTCTGCAGTGGGAAAGGTTCAGGTCATAATGGCGCTGGCAAATTTCATAGCTTCATCTGTCTAGTTATTACCCTATGACACTGTCATCTCAAACTGGATTACCCCTCAGTTAAATTTGTTTAGATTGTGCTGTAAATTATTGAACAAACCTAAAGTGACCACCTGGGACTTAAATAATTTGTGTGCAACTACACATGTGTTTCTGCTGGTTTAGCTATATGCATTTTTAAAAGCTGGAATGTGTCTGGTTTATACATGGCCTTGATGTATGCAGTTTGATACAGTGAAATGCTTAAATAATCATCTAAGTATTGCTGAGCTGCTGGTGCCTGTGCTAAGAGGAGTGGTCACAACACCCGAAGAGAAGGATGAAAGCAGAACCAGCCGACTCAAACTCATGATAGTTATTGATTTGACACAATGTTGTGCGTACTGACTGCTGGTTGAATCAGGTTGCTACTGTTCCTGTTACTTTTTTGTTTTCTGAGTTTATTCTGACTGTTTCTGCGGATTCAGATAGCACAATGAGAGGCCCTGATCGCAACATCTTGATATTGTTGCAGCAAATGTAAAAATGATACCCGTATTTTCTGGAAAGGCAGACGGTTCACTTTCCTTGCATTATCAGATAATGTTTCTACTCGCCTGCTTGCCCTCTCTTGTTTGTACGTTGGACCAGTTGCCCTCACTGGGATAATCCCTCTAGCTTGCAGCCTGGTCCTTTGTGCACACCTGAGCTGCTCCAGAGAGATCTGACTGATGCTAAAATAATGGGGAAACTAGATAGTTTAAGCATCCTTGCTTCAGAGACACTTCAGCTGAGTTAAACTGTTCATCTTGGTATCCTAGTTGCTTGTTCTGGTAGTTAGGGAATCACCTGAACTTCCTAAATTGACATAGACAGTCTTTATAAAACTTTGGGACTTGGGATCTTTGCCTCTTCTTGCTATTAAAGTTCATCAAGACTTTTATCTTCTCACCTACATATTACTGCTGATACTTCTGGCTTTTATGATGTCCATCTCCCATTCAGAGTGCTGGTACTGATGATATTTCCTGGCATTCTGTGCTCTCTGTGTTAGCTCTTTATAGGTGTCTCAGTTGTCTTTATCTCTCATTGTGTTGAGCTTGGGTTTCTCATGTCATAAAGCATTTTGCAGTTCTTTTTATTTCAGTTCATTATTTTGTTTCTCACTGAATTTTCTCACTGTGTCTGCTTCCCATGTACTTGCTTTTGTTCCCTTCCTCATAGGTGCTGTGGGCTGTCTGAGTTAATGTTTAAAGCCACAAACCTATCTGTGCATGAAGTTCCTCAAACAGAGCACGTTACTGGCTTTATAGGTGAGGTAACTGTGGTCCAAAGGTAAACACTTCCTGTAACCTGGATGTTGCGACTGAGATTTGAACACAAGAGTGTGTAGTTCTGCAATTTTATTGTACACTTCCATTCTTTTGTTAACCATGCTTGTTGGTTATGCCTTGTTTTGTGGGCCCTTTGGTAAAAGTAATATGTGCTGTGATGTAAGCTTGGGAAGAATAGTTCAAATTTGACTGGAATCTCTTGGTACCGTAATAATAAAAAGCATTTTTTTCCCTATTGTTCTGAATGCAGCAAGGCAAGAAGGTGACAGAGACTGCTTCCAAAGAAAATTCAGAGCAAGTTATTTATTGCTGAGTAACATACTTGTATCAGATATAGTTTATAGTGGGGGAAAAAACTTGGCAGTGCCTTGAAAGCATGTTGACTGCTAATGTTTGACTACTGTAAAGATGATTTAATACTTTGAAAACCTCTCCTCTCTCTTTTGAAGTTGGTTTATTTATTGCCCGATATTCTCTTTGTCTAGCTTAGGACAGTGTAATTAGATGCTGGTGGTGTTTGGCCAGTTGATGATTTTCTAATGCCAGGATATGGAATGGAGCCTTCCTGAGGGATAAAAGTGAACTGTAGGCAACTTAGGTTTTATCTTTATGCCTGTGTGGTAAAAATAGAGGAGCGATATGGGCATACCATATGAGGGCTTTTTGAGGGCTTCTGGGTTGATGCCAGTTGGTATGGATTGAGCAGTGTCTGCATGTGGGCCTGTAGTCTGTGCTTTAGCTGCAGCTGAGATAGGAAAACAATGGCTGTGGATGGATCAAATCCTCTTGCACTGAGCAAAGATGACCAATGTAGATTTGTACACGGTGTTCAAAGCTCTGGTCTCAACTCACTGGGGGCGGTTCTGCTCCTGCAGTTACATGAGACCTCACTGATTTCAGAGGGGTTTTGTTGAAGTGAGGTCTTAGGAATGGGGCCTTGAGTTACTGCGTCCTGAAAGGAGCTTTTGTATCAGTTTGACACCTGCCAGGTGACACGTGACCTTGCCTTGAGTTGAGAAGAAAATTGTAATGTTGGTGATGTGTGTGTTTGTCCTTCAGTGACCAAATTCCTGTGAAATACAGCTCGCCCAGATGCTAACTGTCTTGGAAAAGGCACACATTAATCTAACAAGTTCCATTTTCTGAGCCAGGACTGAAGCAGTGAGAGGGAGGTGCACGTAAGACACAGCAATGAAGGTGTAGTGTATTTCGGTTCTTGGGGGACTCTTCTAGTATTTTTGGCATAATCTGTTAAAATTTTGTTTCCTTTAAACAGGACTAGAAGAATTAAGAGAAGTTGGATTGATGAGAACTATAAGAAAGCGTACAACAGTTTGGAATGGATTGATTTATGATACGTCTGATACGTGAGGGCTACATTTTGTGTTGCTGTTGTCCAGCTGCTGCTGGAGTACTTGAGCTGACTTCGTTGCAGCAAGCCCAGCAGATAGGTTCTCACCACTAACAGAACATAAGCAAGTGTGATGCTGAAATGAGATGAGGCTCCGAAATGGAACTGTGGCCACCGTGTTAGTTTTCATCACTACTTTCCTCAGTTTGTCCTGGTATACTGCATGGCAAAATGGGAAAGGTAAGGAAAAAGCTCCAAAACCTAATCACCTTCACCTGGCTGCATTTCTATGTGTTAGCAATCTGTAAATTGCTTGTTGACTAGCTCTGCTACAAAAGGTACTGCCTTAGTGAGAAATAATCACTTGCTAATAAGTTCAGGAAAATTAACTTCAACTGGTCCTCATTTAAAAAGGAAAAAAAAAAAGATACCTGAACAAAAACAAATGCTGCTCTTGGTGGTCAGGGCTGAGGAGCTGTGGTTGGATTTTATTATTTTTTTGTTTCATGGTTTATGGTTGTTGGAGAAACATATGTTTGCTTTTGGTTGGTGGTTTATTTATTTTTTTCACGTGTAACATATGGCCAATGGACCCAACAAGAGAATGTTATTTTTGGTGCTGCTTTCTGTCTTCCCTGGTGATTTACTGATGGCAATGGCAAACTGCCAATCAACACTGTTGAAAGACTTTTCTTGCTGTCTTTGAAAAAAATTGAAAATGCTTTTTGTTAAAGTACCATATAAGAAGTAAAATAAAATTATCATATTGACTAGGTAATAGGAAATGCATATATTAAAATAACATGAGCAATTTTATAAAATACTTAAGTTATTGTTTTGTGTAGTAGACTTCTACCTGTTCATATCTTTGATCTTACTGAACTCCCTGTGAACCCTGAAAAATTCAGTTTTTATGAGGGTTGGGAGTGTTTATGAAAGTAAGATGGTTTGGTTTTGTCCTTCGGTGAAGCAAATAAACTTGTTTAGCAATGTTTTCTAGAAGAGGAAAGGATTGTTTTTTTATTTTCTAAACATCTGATCTCTTGAAAAATACTAGACTATGTCCTTCAAAGATCAAGTAATTTTAAAACTAAGTTTGTCTTCAGTGATTGTTTGTTCTGATTGTTCTGCAGAAAATGTTATTTTCAGTTGTGCCTCAGGTCTAGTTAGAGGAAGCTGAGGTTTTCCAGGAATACTGTCTGTTGTAGCACAGCCAACTTGTTACTCGTATTTAGGTATAAAAGAAGCAGATGAGTTCTGTGGCATACTAATTTTTTTTTTTTTCCATTGGGCACTTGTGCAACAAGCAGATGCTTTGTGGTGTGATCTCTGCTGTAGCAGTTGGTTGGTAGGCTACCCTTCTGAATGCAAGCAGCAGGAAAAATGTCAGGTTCTCAAGGTTATGGTAATATATAGATTTTTTAATTAGACAACAAAAGTGTAGATGTGCCTAAAACAAGAAAAGGCTGTCTGAATAGCACTGGAAGTAGTACTTTCTTCATTTTGACTAATAACAAATTCAGTAGTTATGTTTTTACTAATTTCTTGCTTAAGAACCTTGTAAGAATTTTGCTTTCACTTCAGCAAAGATAGGAAATTCTTTCATTTTTTTTTCTTTCTTACCTGATATATGACTTACAAGTCATGTTCTCTTTTGTCAAAGCACGACAGAAAGTAAGTTTCTGCTAAATTAACAAAAACCAGCTATTTGGAGAGTATATGATATATAGCCTTTTGCAACAATTTAAGCTTTTCTTAGTTAGACTGGTTGATTTTTTTAATATAATTTTGTTTTCCATCTGAATGCTTAGAATCAATACTTTCTTAATGCTGGTGTAAAAATTCTGCATTTATCTTCTTAAGATCTTGCTGTTGAGCATTAAGATGATAATTTGTGAAATAAAAATCAGTATAATGACATCAGTAATGTGTTAATCAAGTCACAGTTATGAAATTAAAGTCTAAATAATATTGTTCAAGAGCAGTTTATACATAGAATATTTTTTTTCAATTTTTTCATAAGTTATTCAAAATCATAACAGATTTGAGTTAATTCAGTATCACATTTTCAATCAATGCACAATGGAAAGGTTTCAGAAACTGATGATAAATATTTGCTCAAGTTTTTTTTTCCAGTTCAATGTAATTTTATAGCCTGGTGGGGTGGTAATTTAATTAATTGAGAATGTTTTCATTACAAATTTTTGAATGGCTAAGTTAGAAGCAAACATAGCTTGCTGTTCCTGTTCACTGAAAGGCTGTGGGGTGTCACATTCTTTGATCATCATATTTTGTTTTTCGTTACATTTAGATTCTTGTAGATATTTGTCAATCTTTGGACAGCAAATTAAATCTACAGTTAGAAAGAAAATGCTATTTTCCACTTTCCTGAAGAAAAAGCAACCCCCCTCAAATTGCTCAATAACTAATACAAATTCTGCTTTTTAAAGCAGAAGCATAATTTTTTTTAACTACCCTAATCAGTTTTCAAGTGATTAATTTTAATTTAGAAACCAAGATATTGGATAATTGTAGCTTTAAATGCAGCATCGTTTGTAGACTACCAATCAGACTGGGATGATATGATATTTTGGTAGATCATACCTTCCTCTAGTAAATATATGTAGTCTTAGTCTATGCAGGGTAGGATTTAGACACTTTGAAGTGATACAAACTTTGGTACTACTTTAAAGCACAAAAATTTGTCTCAGCTGAACAATGCTTTACAAACTTTAAGATATGCTGAGAAGTTGTCAGGGGCTGAAGGAAATACCCTAAAGTGCCATTGTGCAAAGAGCATGGCTCTATCTTAGCCAGAGGTTTGATTATGTGAATAAAATTTCACAAGGCATATATTGCTATTTGCATGAAATGGCCAATTATATGATTTTTCTTTTAAAATAACTGTGTTTGAAGAAGATTGACTGAAATATCTTTAGTCTTTGGAGAGTGTCTTCAAAATTAGTCCAAGATCTTTGTTGCTTTCTTGTCTTCATGCAATGTGTAGAAGCACTGGTGTTGTAAGGAAGCAGTACAAGCCCTGACTGCACCTGGGAAAGACCTCTCCTGGGGGATTCTTGCAAATCAGTTGAAAGACCACTTTGCAGTGTTTAAAATGTGCTGTGATTAGCATGAACGAAGTACATGTTGGAAGTGGAATCTTAAAAAGTGCTGATTACTGTGATGCGCAGAAGAAGCACTTTTGAAGGATCTGCAGTCAGTTCACATTCACAGTTAGTTCAGTGTCAGATGTCCTTGAGTTCCTCCTAAAAGTGAGCTCTTATGCAAGGAGTAACTTTGTGCTTAGTACCAGGTCTTCTGACTGAATCTTGTTTTCTGGTATTCCTGACCTGCTCAGAGTCTTAACTACCTCATTTGTGAGCTCTAGAAATGTGGTGGGTTTTTTACCCTAAAGGCACTGCTCTTCATTAGTACAGAACAGTCCTGCATACCTATTAGAACAGTGACAAAATTTACATCAAAGCAGTTGTGTGCTATGTAAAGTGTGTAGTCTTGATGCTTTGTTCTTTAATGTGACTATTGGTCTGAGTAGATAATATTCCAGGAAGAGACCTATGCTCCGTAATTTTAAAGACCCTCCCCTTCTTGGATCAACAAACTTCCTGATGGCTGTGGAAATTGGGAAGGAAGGTAAATAATTGAATTAGTGCAGGCATGGTAGGATGGAATTATTTTTTCATTCAGTGTATGTGACTCTTATTCTTGGTCAAAGATAGCTGTTGGCAGTGTTTTGCACCACTCCTAGGAGATGTTTGGCTACGTGAAGTGTTGAGAACAGGTATTGCAATATGTATTGTGAAAATCTGATGCAATGTAGCCCTTCAGATTTGGATAAACTATGTAGTTTTCACAGCACCCTGAAACCACTAGCGTATTTCATCATTCTTCTTTAATGATGAAGAATTTGTTGAAGAACTTCTGGTTTTCAATTCATCCAAGGGTGTTGTCATAACTGCAGGATTTCCTCACTACACGGGGATGGCTTATTTTGGTACACCAATACAAATTCCGATGTGAAGGCCTCCAGGAGAACTTTTGAGATATTTATCTAGCTTCCTGGTTCACTAAACATTCACTCATGCTTAAGTAATGAAGGTTGAACCTATTTGCTTTTAAGGATGAAGTTTTCTCTTGTTTGGAGAGAAAATGGCCTGGGCTTTATAATAAAAATGTCATCTTCTCTCTCCTCTGTCTGTTTTCACAAGATTAGAATTGCCATGCTGGTTCTCAGCCACAATAATCGTAAGTGTTCAACAACATCTAAACTTAGCAAGGATAACAAAACCTAACTGAGACTAAAACAAAAAACCTCAGCCAGTGGTGGCTAATTTTGGAGTAAGAAGCAGGAATATTTATCCCGAGAGGAAGAAGAGTCCTACAGGAAGAAGCACAGAGGAAACAAGACGAGGAGGACAGAATCTACCTATCTGTCTGTCTGTCTGTCTTCCCCCTTGGCAGTAGTTATGCAATATTCTTGTTAAGAAAAGGTGAGAAATCTGAGAGATACATGTATTGTGCAACTATAACCCACCTTAGTTTCTACATGGATCCTAAGAGAAGCTTTTATGGAGGTAAATGCTGCTACAGCCTTCTGACTTCTGGAAAATGAGCAGTTCTGTTTTTCAGAGTTAGACATTCATTTCCCACTGATGTGTGAGTTAAGACCAACCAACCAAAAAAGCTGAAGGGATGACAAACTGGGAGAAGTGAAGGCAGGGGAAGGGAGGGGACAGGCTGGGAAAACGCTTATAACAATTTATGCCAGTTTGGAGAAGAGGGGGCTCTTTCATTTCTGTTAAATAGAAGGGAAATGTTGGTTTCCTTTGGAAATTCTGTTGCAGATCTTCCAGGAGCTGAAATTAAAGGAAATAAGAGTTTCCTTTTTCTTTTTAACACCAGCATATGAATGTTGTTCTGTTCTTTATCTAAAATACACTTTAAGATTGTTTTCAACAAGAAATTGGCCCATAGCTTACTGATACTAAAAATAGTTGAATTTCATTAAAGCTCATCAGGAATGTAGATTTGGTTTGGTTACTGAGAGTCCTGTGCAGGTAGTGAACCCCCTGTCCCAGGTGAATAATACAGAAGAGCTGTATAGCTGTTCAGGTGGGACAGTGTTTAGGTCTGCAGCATCTTTGAGTCTGTCTTATGACTGCTGTAGGAGAACTCCTCTGGCACTAGTGATTTTTGAAGAATTGCAGTGAAAAGGATTGCCACTAAAGGGCTTTTGCAGGACTGCATTTTTTGTAACCTGCTAGCTAGGTTAGCTCATCTGTTTATGGAACTATGAAACTTGATTGCTACCAGAGTATTTAATGGGATCTGGCTTAGTCAACGTCTTGAGGTACTGCTCTTGATTACAGCCTAATGTTAGAGTTGGGGAAAGCCCATGCTTCTGCTTAGTGTAGCTTCTCATAATTCTTTGGTGTGAATCTTCTGTGCTTCCATGAGATATCCCCTCTTGCATCCAGCCAAATAAAGAATGACTGCTTCTTAATGCTACATTAGTGTTAAGGACTTTCATTTTCACCAGTTTTTGGTAAAAACTCCTCCAAAATACTGGTTGCTGCTCACATCCAGAGACTATTGAGACTGTCATGGGTGTAATTTAGCCAAGCCAGGAAAGACAATTGCATCTGACACAGCTGCTCATACCTTACTGTAACATTTTCAAGTGAGTAAAAGGGGCTTTGCAATGATCTGTCCTTTTTTGATGGTAGTTGGTATTTTCCTTAGTGAATTTAGATGACTAGAGGCTTAGAATTCTTACTGGATTTCAAACAGCACCTTGATGGGAGGAGCAACAAAGGCAGACAAAAAGATTGAAGTTTAAAATTGGTTAGGCAAATTGGAGACCAAGTCAGGAAGTGGCGTGAATGGTTGGTTGAAGGTAGGTGAAAGTGCCCCAGTCAAAACATGAGGTGCAGTAAAGAAAAAGAAAATCAAGTGTGTACATGAAGAATTGGGAAGAAATTTGATGTTGGCGTTATAAGTAGGAATGACAATCATGCTACTTGTGACTCACATATTGCAGAAAACAATAGAAGCTGAGCAAAAAAGAGGTTTAAGGAAATACGTATGAAGTCTACTGCTCCAGCAAGACAGGAAGTCTTATTTTTGCTCTGTTTTGTACTGTGTCTGCTTCAGGATGGTGCACTGGAAAGAAAGTAGATTCATTAGATGAGGTTCAAAGAAGCAACAAGTGATCAAAGATCCAGAAACTTACCCTGTAAGGGAAGGGTCATTCATAAGAACTCCTTACCTTAAAGGAGAGGTGTGAGGACAGAGACAGAAAGATAATTTTCAAGGGTTTTAGAAGTTCTTGCCAAGAATTTCTTGTCAAAAAAAAAAAACAACAAAGGAAAAAAAAGACATAGTCTATTGTTTGTGACCATATTGAATAACAGGATCTAAGGGACTGAAATTGAATGGGAGAGGAAGGTTCAATAGTGAACAGTTTTTATAATGGCAAATATAGTTACATACTAGAGTAAGTTGTTGGGGCAGCGTTGGTGGTGAAGAATTTCCATGTAGGCAGTTTCAAGAAGAGTTAAACCAGCAGTGACAAGTAAATGATACCATGATTGGTACCAAAAGAGATTTGGGCTAGCACAAAAAGAGTGAGTTTTACTGATTTTTAAAGTCAGTATGACATTTCCAAAATAAATCTTAGCTAGGGAAGACCTACAGCTGGCAGGAATGCTCTAGCTTTAAAGTAGCAATTGTGGTGAAATTAGTGTTGAGCAGGGGATTGGGGTAGGTGACCCCCAGAAGTCCCTTCTAACCTAAATTATATTAATTATTCTTGGCATTTGCCAGGTTTATCTCTCCTTATGCCAAGAGCAACACAACAGTGCATTTCATTACTAAACAATATTGATGTTTGCATGAAATATGTGAGAGTTGCCCTTTATTATAATATAATTTGATCCCTTAAAATACATTAAATATTTGCTTGTATTTTAGCAGATTCCCTTATCTGTTTATTTTTAGTCTTTCACTGTTATTAAAAATAAACAGCCACTTCTCTAGCTAGGAGCCGTGAACATACTGTACTAGAAAAACATGAAAAAGTTACTTTTATTTTCAAGTGTGATTTTTTTTTTCCTTGTTTCTTCCTCACTCTCACAGTTTGGAGTAGTATCTTACTCAGTAACCTTTTTCCTGCTGTGTAATTATGACTTTATTTGCTGCCAGGATAACAAAAAAAGCTTTTTTCGTTATTGATACCGTCTTTAGGACTAGAATCCTGAAAGTTGTTTCTTTTTAAGAGGAGACACTGGTAAGTCTATAATTTAGTTTTGTTTATAATGCACTGTTTTGTTTTCCTGAGCATGGCAGAAAGTGAATAGAAAGCAGTTTCCTTGCTCACAGTGCAAGGCTTTATTCCAGCTAGTCTCTGCCTAAAAAGCAATTACTCTGCAGTATTTTAGAGCTGTGCTTCCAGCTGTTTTTCTGGTTGTCTCCTCAGCTTTTGTGCAGCTTTCTGCCTGTTCCTGTGGATGCTTCCCACAGATGTGCCACCCATTTATCTAACTGTAAACAACAGAACCCCTCTTTTTTGCTTGTGACAGTATATAATTTTACTACATAATGCTCAAAAAGAGTTTAAAAGTTTTCAGTGCCTACCAAGCATACATTTTGCTATAGTGGCCTGCAGGTACATTGCGGTCTTACATATCAACACCATGGATGTGTAAGTTTCCTCAGACAGTTCAGACACGGGCTGAACTAAATCTTTTTTCCCATTACAAATTACTAGTGAAGTACTTATGCCAATAAACAGCCCTCATACTTGCTTGCACAGCCCCTGGAGACAAACTGTAGAGGTACTGTTAGAGAGGGATTTGAATAAAGCAAATGTGATGGGATTACATTTGACTTACAAGGTTGTTTTTAATTTGTGGCAATGTGTGAGCATGATGAAGCTTTGATCCTGAGTTGCTTGCAAGGAGGACAAGTTAGAAAGAGCATGTTCTCAGAAACAGTTTGTTCAACACAGTTGTCAAGGCACAAAGAAACAAGGAGCGTCAGCCACCTCAACCCACTAGCGTGTATGGAAACAATAACCAGACTTCCGCAATGACTTGAGTTTTGTGCCCAGGCTATTAAGAATTTCTAAAAGTTTCAGTTCTTAAAATAGTGCTGTTAATTTTGAGGTTGTAGCACTCCTCTGACCAGTTATTTTTGCTAGATGAATTTTCTTCTAATGTATTACTATGTTAAACATTTGGCTGTAGATCAATCGTTACTAATCTCTTCTTAGTTTAGGAACCTGGGTTTTCTTGCTGCAGTTCCTGCCTTGTATGTATATGTTTGTTTCTGAGAGGAGAGAAGGGAATGGTTTAAAGTAAGAGCATCCTGATTTACATGTACAGAAGCTCACTGAGTTACTGACAGTTCTGTAGAAGGAACAAATCAGGTTAAAGTGTTTGGAAGCTTTCGGGTTGTCAGAAGTAGTTACTTCTTCTGTGTTCTACTTTGCCATGTGCTTTGTTTCCTTGCCACATTGGAGTCGAAGTTAATTATACTGAGAATATGCAACATCTTAACCCTCAAAAATCTTGAGCCCTGAATGTTCAAGAGTATGCGAGCATATTAATGTGATAATTCTTGGACAAGGTTTGAGACACATACACATGGATTTTCCTGGACAAGGCTTCAATTTCTTCACAGAAATTTTGCCTGGGCAGAAATCCCTTCAGATGCAGAGCCTGCAGCCTAGGTGGGTGGGGGTGCTGCTGCACAGGCATCCTGTTGCTGATGAGGTTACTGCATGACCAGAAATTCCAATTGTGTGCACACAGATTAGGTGTGCACAGTAAGTGACACCTTTGGGAAGTTTTATGTAAGTGCATATTTGTGATAAGTAGTTGCTGAGCAACTGCACAATAATGCTCAAGTCCATGTGTGTTTGGGATGTCTGAGAGGGGTCGGCCACTCAGTTACTGCACGGTTGGTTGGTGCATGTGCTGTGAGCCACATTCTGGAGGATGTGTGGAGGTGCATGTGTTGTAGAGTTTGTTTGCGTGGAAGCATCAGGGTTAAACATTTTTGCTTTGCACAAAGGTTGTTTGCACTCTCTGTTGATGAGAGAGGCTCTGGAAGAAATAGGGGAGGACCTTTCTGGAATTCACGTGTGTACATATGTGCTGGTAGAATAACTGCTTTCTCATAGGTAGAGCTGACTCCCTCAGGTCAGAGCTCATTTTCCCTTGCTCTCCTCCTCATTACTGAGAAGGCAGTTGTATAGAATGCAATTTTGTATTACACAAAGACCCTGAGAAAGGGACTAATGCTTTACTCTGTATTTGTAGTATATTGCTTTAGACCTAATTGTATTTAACTCAGTTTGAGTAAAGTGTTTAACTTGAAATGAGCTGTAACTGAATGGAAGTCCTCTCATGTTGTTGTGTTTTGGGGATCCAGCAATATTACGACCCGATCCTGCCCGGATCGAGGAGCAGATCGTAATACAAAGCTGTGAAGGCCTAGGTAAACTGAGGCAGGTGCATAAGCAACTGCAGCCTTCACGCAGGCGACTCAGGGAAAACCGTGAGACAAAAACACTCCTGAGACACGACTGGATCTTTCAGCACCTGGTCTCAAAAGCAGCCCAGGGCGTCAGAGCACCGACTTTTATTCTGAGGCTGGCAACCAACAGACAGCCAATAACAGTTTGGCAAAGGAGGGATTCAACTGGAACTGACCTACAGGATTAACAAATGGGGTGAACTCAGGGGGGATTCAGGGTCACATGGACTAATGGGGTGTCGAGTTTTAGGGGATTTCCAAGGTGGGGTTTGAGAAGGAGGTTGGTCCCTGGGGAATATTAACAGGGAACATTCTGGGAGAAAGGCAGGATTTGGGTTGAGTGACAGCTGAGGGGCAGGTGTAAAACTGGGGTAAACCATTAACATTAACAAAAACGGGGGTACATAGAACAAACCATGATCCATAGAACTTAATACAAAACTGTAAGAAAATTATCTCTGCGGTAGATTAATGCCATTTGGGGTATCCCTAGGGGATACCACACAGCAATTAGCTGAATTGAGTTTTGTGGTATTTTAGCTATGTGTAGACTAAAGTGATCAAAGGTTTGAAATGGGTGAAGCTGAGAATTTATTCTTACGCAGGACAAAAATTGATGTTAGGACATCCACAGAATGTTTGTATATATGGTAGTAAGGGCTTTAAGTTGTTTTATGTGCAGTTGTAAGATAAACTAACATCTTGGATATTGAATGTAGGATGGCTTTTTAAAAAAATTGCATTTAAAACATGCTGCTGTATCCTCTTTTTCCCTCTGTCACTCCTTTATAATACTATTTTAGTCTGGCTTGGTTCAAATTTACTGCGGAATACAAATTAATGTTGTATTCCTCTGAGTTTGGAGGAATACTCTGCTGCCACTGCTCACGTTCCGCTAACTGCGTGTGCGCAGAGCTGCTGCAGCACTGCTGCTGCTGGGGGTTAAAGGCAGGTGCTGTTCAGGGGTAGAAGGTCTGTTATGTGTGGGAAGACATACACAGGGAACAGCATTAGGGCTTGTGTGTGCTTGGGTTGAATGCTGGTTTTGAGGGCTGGGGCGGAACAAGAGAGGGTCTGGCTTGGGGGTATGGAATACAGTCTCAGGAAGGAGTAGGGGCTGCTCTGACAGAACCTCCTGTAAGTGAGGAGGGGTGGAAGCTGCTGTAGGAAGTCAAATCTGTGGAGCTTGTGTGGATGCAGTACCTGTGGCATGGGGAGGGTACACCCAAACCCAAACAAAGTCTTGGCATTCTCTAGGCACACAAACTGACCAGTGCCAGGTGAGAGAGATGGCTTATTTAAAACTCAAGCAGGCATTTACATGTAGAGTGTATGCCTTAGTTTTCGATTTTTCGTGATACTGCTGGTTTAATCCTTCAAAATGTAAGACAGACTGCTTGTGATTGTGTTCGTAGTCGTATTTTTGAACTTGGTAATTTTTAAATTAATGGAGAATAGCTCTCCGAGCCTAGCAAGAATCTGTGCTTCAGCTTTTATCTATTCCTGGTGTGGTGGTACATCCTAACTTTTTGTCCATGCTGTTGTTACTGTTAAATCTGCCATAGAAGAAAAAGGCATTATAGGCTACTTGGCTTCATTGTTTATTAAGACATTATAGATGCATTTTTCACAAGGAAGTTAGATGTAGGAGTTTGTTGTTAGGTTAGGTTGTTATACTAAAGGGGAGTGTTGCCATTTGTGTTGTTTAGGTGGAAGTGCAAATGTGTGGCTGATGCAGTTGACTCTACCTTTCATTCTCAAAAACAAAGCTTTACAGCAAATTGATTTATATGCCACAAAAATGATATGAAAGTAACAGGACACTTAATAAAAACTTCTATGGCTTTATTGATTTGCATCTTTCAAAATTGAAAACGGAATTTTCCATCCAGTTTTGTCAATGCAAATTTTTTTGGGAACAAATCTTTAACAAAACACAAAGTCCTTCCTGTAAGGAAAACAAAAACCTTTTTTTCAGGTAATCTTTATTAAGACAATGCTTCTTAGAACTCTTCTTCTATGGGAGTAATTACTACACTGTTCTAGTTCTTTCACAAACTCCTTGTTTCCTTGGTGCAGAAAGGATTAATGTGAACATTATAATTCTATTCAGAAATGTTAACCCATTTGCAATACAGATGGTGCCATATTTCTCAGTAGTGTTGTAGCATCAGAATGTGTGGAAAAAGTTGCACCATTTAAGGTAGTCAAGACGGCCAAATCATGTCGTAGTGGAGACAGCCACAACACGCAGAGTCTTCTTCAGGAACCTCAGGGGGCTCCAAGCATGAGCACCTCGTTATTTAAAGGTCTCTTTTCAGAAGGCTTCACATACCAGCACCTTGTTATTCAAGAGTCTCTATGTTACCTCCCATGAGCAGCTCCACACACAGCTCTCAGAGTCTGTCCATTTATGCTAACAGCTGGTCTGTAAACTCAAAGTCCCACCTCTTCTTTCTTTCTTTCTTCTGTTATTCCAGCCAGCTTCTTCCTATCCTTATCCCAGCTACCTATCCCTGTCTGACTGGTACAGTCTTACCTTATCTGGCCCTTGCACGACGTCCTGTCCCTGGTTCTTCACAGCATGGCACCAACCTGCAGCTGAGCTCCAACAGAACTCCCTCGCAGCTAACTCCCTCTTTATCACACCCATAGCAGGGAAGACAAAGCTGTTCCCACTCTTTGATAATTAACACAGCTGTAATACATTGGAGGCAAAATTACCTTCTGCACTATCTCTGTCTTCCCACAAGAATGTTCAGTAGTACTGATGAAGAGTACTATAGTGGAAAAAACAATTTAAAATATGTAATTAGCACAGTGATTTGGAAAATTTAAACCAAAATATTTTTTTGCACTGAGTATTTTGGAGACTACTTGTCACCAAAAACATGTAAAATTTCACCTTCTTATACTTTGTGGAACACACATTCTAATGGCCTTAGTCAAGTCTAACTAGAAGCTCAGTAGTACCTTCTCTAACCTTGTGCAAACATCTTTGTTACTGTTTCAAGACCATTGTTTTCCTGTTTATGAGGCAACTGAGATTAGCTCCATTGATCGGAGCATGATGCTAATAACACCCCATCCAGCCTGGCCTTAAACATTTCCTGAGATGGGGCATCTACATCTTCTCTAGGCAACTTGTTCCAGTGCTTCACACCCTCATAGTTAAGCATTTCTACCTTGTATCTAATCAAAACCTACCTTTTTTCAGTTTGAGGCCATTTCCCCTTTCCTGTCACTCCATGCCATTGTAAATGGTCCCTCCCCATCTCTCTTGTTGGCTCCCTTTAGGTACTGGAAGTGCCGAACCACCTTACAGGCTGAACAACCCCCAACTCTCTCAGCCTTGTCCTCATAGGAGAGGCACTCCTCTGATCATCTTTATGACCCTTCTCTGGACTGACTCCAACATGTCTGTGTCTTTCCTGTGCTGGGGACCCCAGAGCTGGATGCAGCACTGCTGGTGGGGTCTCATGAGAGCAGAGAAAACAGGCAGGCTCATCTCCCTCACCTTGCTGACCATGCTGCTTTTGGTGCAGTCCAGGACACAGTTGGCTTTGGGGACTACAAGTGCTCATTGATGACTCCTGTTGAGCTTCTTGTCAATGAAAACCCCGAGTGCTTCTTCTGAGAGCTGCTCTTAATCCATTCTCCACCCAGCCTGTGCTTGAACTTGGGATTGCCCTTACCCAGGAGCAGGACCTTGCACTTGGCCTTGTTGTATCTACTTCATGAGGTTCACTTGGTTCCATGTCTCAAGGCTGTCCAGGTCCCTATGGATGGCATCCCTTCCCTCCAGGGCATCAGACAACACACAGCTTGGTGGTGCTGGCAAACTTGCTGAGGGTGCAGTTGATCCCACTGCCCTTGTCACCAACAGAGATGTTAAAAAGTGCCGGTCCCCATACTGACCCCTGAGGGTACCACACATCACTGGTCTCCACTTGGATATTGAGACATTGACTGGAGCTCTGACTGCCACCATACAGCAAATTCCTTACCCACTGAGTGATTCATCTGTCAAATCCACGTCTCTGCAGTTTGGAGATGGGGATGTTGTGCAGTGTCAAATGTTTTACACTAGTCTGGCTATTTGCAAGAGGTGAGAGAGGATTAGAGGAAGGTTGAATGATTACCAAATTGGTAATTTTATGGAAACTTGTTTTCTCTTTCAAGTCCCTTTTCCAGTTTTAACTTACCAAGTCAGTGACCAGAAGAATCAAACCCCCTACTTCCATGAATTCTGTTACAGCAGAAAATGCTATGTTAGTAAATGGAATTAGAAGTTCAGAAGGTTATAAAAAGTGGTATGCAGAGAAATATTTTTCCTTAAAATAAAAAAAAAAACAAAAAACAAAAAACAACACGAAAGAACTCCCCAGGAATTTGAGACCACTAGATAGCATGATATCTTAATATAGACATATGTGCTTGTTTGTAGAAGGTAGCTGAAAGTATTATTGTCTGATTGAGATCTGAGGAGAAACATGAGATGTCACAGATGACTTGCAGCCAAGCTGACTCTAAGAGGTCAGATTACCTACAGGCTAATTACATTTGTTTACATGGTCAGCAAATCTGTAAGTATTTCAGGTTAAGGGGTTGTTTCTTATGCTCTTTTAACAGATGTGAAAGAAATGTGTTATATCAAGGTTAGGTTTTGTTGTTATTTTTAATGTTGAAATTATGATACCACGTAGAGATGCTGATTATAAAGCCACACGCTGCTCAGATCAGATCAATGGTTATGGCTTCTTTGATATGTCCTGTTAGGAATGAGTGTAGTTAGCTGCTGTGTGGTTTTTAGAAGATACTCTTGTTCAATGGTAGAAATAAAATGTATGTATATACATACATCTAAACTAAATGGTGGAAGCAAACATAATAGATCAATGTGACATGTATGCTTAATACATGTTTCTGCAGAAATGTAGAATGGATTTTTTTTTTAGTATGATTAAAAAGCAATAGAAATGCTTTCTTTCACCTACTACTTCAGTCCTTCAGTGTTGCCAAGAATGCAGGCTAGCTATTGACCTGTCCGGTATTTCAAGTGTGTTTCAGTGTTATGGTTGTAATGTTTGCTTAACCTGGAGCTCTGTGCTTGCTTGAGCAGTATAGCTACAGTCATGCTTTTTATTTGTCAGTTAGTTTGAAAAAATAATTGTGACATAATGATCTTTGTAAAAGCTGTTACTGTAAATTGTGGTTTTGAGGTAATGCTGTGATGTTGAAGGTTTCCTAGTTTCTTTTACAGTGTTGTGCACTTTAAATCTTGTGCAAGACATGTCAGAAATGTCAAAGTGGGATGTTTTAATGACGGTTACTTGAAGGTAATTTTTTTTTCACTGTAAAGAGTGACTGTCCAGGTTACATGAATTCAATGCTTTGTATTGAAAGAAGAGCTTTTTATTGAAAGAAGAGCTGAGCTTTTCTTTTATGAATTCTTAAACTGAACTCTTTGTGCAATGAATGTCTACAATAGAAGTTGCAATAATTTTTGTTGTTCTGCTTTGCTTCTTGGGAATAGAATCTATGAAGCTTTTATTTATCCTTTAGTGTTTCTGTTCAGGGATAGGGATGTGTTAAAAACTGGTTGCTTATTATGAGATGGATTTAGCACATGATATCTGTGATGTTTTTATATCACTTTTCCCTTAAAGAAGAAATGCCAGTAGAGGTGACTGTACTTCTTAGCATTGGTAATAAAATAAGAACCAAGTAGCTGGAACCTAGAAAGCCCTGGGGTTTGTATTCAGCCATAGAGTGTTGGGCAGTGTTGTTTACTAGTCACAGAAGTGTGAATCCTAGTAAAGTTTACAGTCAGGTCAGGACAAATCATTTGCAAATGTGCAATTTCTTTTTTTGGAGGTTTTTTTTTTTTTTGAGGGGGGCGCTGGGGTTTTGTTTATTTGTTTTGTTATTGTTGTTTACTTGCTTGCTTTCCCCCCATCACTGTAGCTTGCTGTTCTCTGCTTTAAAAGAAGACCTTCAGCTCAAGTGCTACCAATAACTCTTCTCAAACAAATCATGTGTTTAATTATCCTTATTGTCTGAAGCCAGTGCACAGACAAAGCACCATATGCTTCTGGTGACTTGACCTCCTTATTTGTGGGTGTCTGGATTTTCTGATATATTATTCTTTTTATTCCTTGTGTCCAAAGGAACATTCAGATTCTCCGTCAGCCCTCATCAGGTGAGATTTGAATGTGGTGTCATACTGGATTTCATAATTGATTTGAAGATCTTCTAAATTGTGACTTTTCTCTATTGAACAAATTACATCTAGAGGCAAAGGTGTACAATTGTGTCTGGAGATGTTTAAAACTGTTCCTGGCTGTTCTATCCAGTTATGAAAATACTCCTTAAGTAAATCATTCCTCAGTTGTCACAATTCTAGTTTGGCTTCTTTGGCTTTTTAATTTCTTAGGATTCTTTGTCCTCTAGAAAAATGTTGTATGCTGTGCCTTTTTTAGAAAAAAAAATCAAACAAACATGATGTACCATTTCATTCTTCTATTTTGATTGGTAAGCTACATAGTTTTTAGTGTATTTATATTAAAGATGGAAAAAATGGGGGGAAGCAGATTCTCAGATCTAAGGACTATTTACAAGAAAACTGATTCTGAAATTTACAGTTCAAAATAGAAAGGTTTTACCAGTTGATATGGCAAAGGATTGTATTCAGATTGCTTAAAAAATTTTAGAGAAAACAACCTCAACTCCTGCTGCAAAGGAATGTTTAAACAAAAGTATCTAGACTGAGATTGGATCAGGCCCTGAAAGTTTCAAAGCAAGCATGAAGTGCTTGTGATAGTGCACTAAAATTGGAGAGAACAAAAAACATTTATTTGTTTATAGAGATCCTTGAAGTGCAAAACATGAAAAAATTGCAATGAGAAATTAAATAATTAGAATTATTGAGTGTTGTTTTTTTTTTTTTTACCAAAGTTAGGAAAACCTGCAGAACCTTCCCTCAAAAACAAGCTCTTCTTCACAATGAAAGCTACTTGAATAAACACTTTTCAAAATACTTGCAGTCCTAATAAGTACATTTATATGTGGAAAACAAGGGCAATAAAGAGTAGTTCTGATGGTTTGTTTTGGTCGATTGAAATAGTGAATTGCTGAAATGACCCATCAATTTGAGTAACAAGATTAAGGATAAAGAAATTACTTGCTCACTTGTTTTCCTGCCTCTTGATTTTGTTTGTTTGCTTCCTAATGCAGAAAATGTTTTGTCATGATTAGTAGGTTGTATTTTTTTGTAAATCATCTACCATATTTTCCTGTCTTTAATTTCACAGAATATTGTACTTACAAAACATTGCATATTCAATAATCCCTTCAAAATAATAAAATAGCTTTATGAATAGGCATAGATACAAACTCTGTAACTAAAAAGGCCCACAGAATGAAGTGTTCAAAGAGGAATGATAAAATTTGACCTTGAACAGTTTTCTTAAGAGCTTTTATTTATAGCATGTCTTGTTGTTAGCCTTTACTGTATACCGCTTTGTTTGTATTTACGTGGTTGATTGCTTTACTGCTTTGGAATTTATAACTCATCATAGCTTGTTTATGAAAGGTTTTAATTTCACTTTAAGAGCAGAGAAGCTAATTAGCATTTGTTGAGTAGTCGTCCATGGTAATACATTGTAACATTTCAAGGACACCATAGATCAGCTTTTAGCCAGTTTGAGACAAGTCAGAATCTGATTTGTGAGCACGCTTGAGGTTTAAACTTTGGGGACAAATTTTGCTAACACCTTCTTTACTCTTCACTGTTTGACATTGCTGATTATAAATATGATTTGTGCCTATGTGCAGTTTTTGACACTTGATAATTAGCTCAGCTTGCAACAATGTTTTACTGTTTTTTTAGGTCTAAATGTCACAGGAGGATTCTGGAAGATCTTTAATATCTCTCTTGTGTGGACATAGCTTTTTGTCTGTGCCTGTGTGATTGGTTTGACAATTCCTCTGCTTGCCTCCCCTCGGTCAGACATTTGAGAATGCAGTGCTTTGTTTGTGCCTTGTGAATGTCCTCTGAGCTCTAGAGTCACTTCCAAAGGGCAATGGAAGCAATGTTTATGCTATCTCAGTAAATGCCAGTATGTATTTTTTGTCTATGCATCTTTATGTGGATATTGGATGACTGCACAGTGCAGTAGGAACAGAATTTTGTATCACAATATTGGGTAATTGTATTTGCAGTTATATTTTGCAAAACCTGTGCTAAAAAGGAAGTGTAGCCTTTGTCAAAAAAGTGTCAGTTTTAAGATTAAGTTTAGAATTACTTAAGTGCTAGAATGGTAATAATTTAATTTTATGTAGTACAGAAATGCACTTTTTTTTTGGCTGACAGTGGCAATAATTCAGTCTGCCACATATTAGCATAGCAGGACTTTAATTTAAAAGGATATCTGCTTTGAAGAGGTGAAGATGAGTATTTTATCAGTAATAGTACAAATGTGATGGCTTGTAAGGTACTTGGGTATTATGAACCAAGCATGGTCTAAAAAATTCTTGTTGTTTACATGTGTGGGATTGAAGTGCACGTCCGTGCAGGTATCATCATGACTTACTGTATACTGATTTACTTGATACTACAACTTCATGGATCACATAAAACATCTGAACTGATTTTATGGGAAGTGCAGAACTGAATTTTTATACCTCATGTAGCTCAAACAAAGAAATGTTCCTGTAAGAGCCATGCTAGATTGAGTTGGCTGGCATGCTGACAAATCCCTAATTCACTGAAGAGTAACCTCCTCTTGCCTCACCACTGACTCCGTATGAAACCCAGGGTAGAAACTCCCTGCCAGTTAAGACCTCTACTCCAAATCAACCTGTCAACTGATCAGCATCCTTGATGGGAGTGCAATGAATTAATACATGGAGCTTGTTAGTGTCTCTGACCCATGGCATGATGGTAACTACTGTAGGGTTTTTATAACGGGAGTAAATGAGTTGTAGAATAACTAATCACAGGAATACCTGAATTAGCACTTACTACAGTGTGTTCTCACAGATTCAAACATTTATTTAATGGCATTTTAACAACTCTTCAACAGGGTGTACAGAAAAATGAGGGATTTGCTGTGGAAACGTGTGAAAACTGAAAGGGTTGTCATTAGGGTGGGCCATAAACTGTTACATTGGCGAATGTAGGACTGTTGCCAGTGATACACTGTTGATTTGAATAAAGATTTAAAGTTTCCCCACTTGGATAGAGGAAAAATCCTGTTGTATCAGGTATCTGTTCCTTCTCTAGGTGTTTTACTTATTGAGTATTTGTGTACAATGCTTTGTTGCCAACCAGAGCCTTTTGTCTTTGTGCCCTGTTTTTGTTTAATTGAAAAAAGGGGGTGAGGTTTCTATGGTTCAGTTGGGTAAAGGCAGAAAATATAAATCAGGCTTACAATTAATTGGCAAAGCTAAGCCCTCTGAGCTTGGCTTGCTGTCTTTTTCTGAGTGCCAAGTCTGTGGCTGGTTACCTTTTTGTCTGTGTGGCAGATCCATCACTTTGGGTGTTTACCTGGTTTGAAGGAAAGCTCGACTGCCTGCTTGTGATATGGGAAGGTCATAAAGCTTTTCCTGATCTTGTCTGATGCATCTGCCATTGGTACAAACAGCCATACTAACACAGAGCTCTTCAGTAAATTATAGCTTGTCTTTCATCTATTTAATTATTTATTTATGTGAATACAGCCACCTTAGTTCAACAATCTTAGTTCAACATGTTCAGTTTTCGGTTGTGAAAATGGTCTGTGATTTAACGTGTTTGGGAACCTGTGTGATTGATAAGATAAATAACAGCCTGCAAAGCTTTCATACTGCTTTTTATGTTGTAGACTGTAGGTGTTTTAGCAGACAATCAAGGTTTTCCTTGAGGAATAATGGCAATACTAACTGAGAATCGCCAAAATATTTTTGGTTTGTGAAAGGGTCTTCAGGCAATTTTGTTTCCAAGTGTACACTCCACTCCACTCAGAAGTGCATTCAAATAGTTGCTTCATAAAGTTTTTGTGTTAGAATAGAATAGACTGTTTCATTTAGAAGGGAACTACAGTGGTCATCTGGTGCAGCTGCCCAACCACTTCAGAGCTGACCAAAGGCCAAGGCATGTTGTTAAGGTCTTTGTCCAAATGCCTCTTAAACACTGACAGGCTTGGGACATTAAAAAAATCTAACTTTGCTAAAAAAGTAACATGAACAAAAACTAAGCTGTTAATGATTTTTATTGATTTTGAAACTGTATAGCCTTAAAATTGCTTTGATTGAGTTTCCACAGTATTTTTTCTGTTTTGTTGTTCAGTAGATATTTCATTTGGAATTAGAATACAACAAGTGTTCTGACAGTGTTGGTAATTTACCTGCAATTCAGATTTATGCTATTTCAGTTGAGCTGAAATACTCTGCAAAATGCTTTTCTAAACTCAAACGACAGCCTATTTTCTTATTCCTTTACTTTGATGCCTCTTTTTATCTCAAGAGAAAGCTTTTTGCTGTTACAAAAAACAGGGTTGAAGTACACAAACAGATTTTTCAAGAAGTACAAAAGCCCAAAATAAGAAATTAGATGTTCATGCTAAGATGTTCAGAAACTCCATGTTTTAAAGCTTCGAAATTTTCTTCAAATTTAGACAACTCTTAAGCAAGTTATGTAGTCAAGGTTGTCTGTGACTAAGAGGAAAGTGGACTGAGTTGGTAATTTTGGGTTAGTGGTGTCTTTTTGGAATAAGTTTTTTTTTTAACAGTTACTTAGTAGGAGAACCGTAAATAACCCAGAGGAGGCTGCGAGCTGAGATGTCATCTCTGGTTAAAAACTGGCAAACCACCAGAGTTTCATCTGAGTTTTCACTTTTCAAAATACTGCATCAACTTTCAGGCGAGCTTGTCTAAATTCTAGGCTCTGCATATATGAGAGAACGTATTGCAACAAAGGAAAAAAGTTGATAAAGTACTTGTTCAGTTGACATAGTGTTGGGAGAACTGCACAGCATCTGGCCAGCTAAAATATTTAGGCTTTAGCTTCTGGAGTTTTGCTGAACCAACTAGAATTTAGGAGAAAAATGATGAAGAATTAATGCTTTCAGTTCTCAAGTAATTTCTTAACAAGGTATTTATTTTATTTGATCTTTCTGGCTTCCAGAGAAAAGTTTGGAATATCTTCTCATTTCAATGTAAAATAGTACGTTATTCTTAAATAAAAATATGCTGGTATGCTGAAATTATTGGAGACCAAATGTCTTCAATATTGGATACAGCTGCTCTTAGAGGGATGTTTTGTTTGTCAGGGAACAGACAAACTGTTTGGGGTACTTCCATCAGTGTTGTAAGGCCAATAACTTACTGTCTGAATTCCTTCTTCTGTTTTCTTAAATAACTCTAGATTTCAGTATTGAGAATAAGAAGAGAATTCATAATCCTGTAGAAAAAGGATTTATTTACTGATGGTGATCACTGACCTCTGTTTTCTCTGTGATTTTAGGCTCAGTACTCTCCTTTTTACGGTAATAGCCATCAAAAAAATTGTTTTCATACTTCTGGACAAGAAATCAATTCAATTTCTTCTGGTTTTGGGGAAATCTTTGAACAATAGAACTCTAAATGGTCAAATGTATTTTGAAAATATCAGGTTCACTATTGACTTTTTTGTATATACAGTTCTTACAAGTCAGCTTGTCATAGAATAGGATATCTCAGTTGGAAGGGACCTACCAACATTCATTTAGTCCAACTGCCTGACTACTTCAGGGCTTACCAAAAGCTGAAGCATATTATTAAGGGCATTGTCCAGATGCCCCCTAAATACGTTTTGCTCTCTGGGAAACCTGTTCCAGTGTTTTCCCAACGTCTCAGTAAAGAAATACTTTCTAATGTTCAATCTGAGCATCCCTTGGCACAGCATAGGACCATTCCCGTGTGTCCTGTCAGTGAACACCAGGGAGAAGAGCTCAACATGTTCATCTCCAATTCCCCCCCTCAGGAAGCTGCACAGAGCAATGAGATCACCCCACCAACCTCCTTTTCTCCAAACTAGACCAACCCAAAGTCCCCAGCCACTCCCCACAGGACAGACTTTCCAGCCCTGTCACCAGCTGTGTTGCCCTCCTCTGGATGCATTCAGAGAACTCCACATCCTTTTGAAACTGTGGGGCCCAGAACTGCACACAGCACCCCTGGTGAGTCTGCACCAACCACTGCCTTTCCTTCACTTTGCCTTCATCCATGAGGAGGGTGATTTTATCATAGAATGATACCAAATTAGTTAAATAGGACTTTCTCTACCAAACTTGAGCTCAGTCAAAGTTTAAATAAAAATAGATTCTTAAATTTAATCTTGTAGACTAATTCTGAAGTACTTAGTCAGGAACTCTGCAAAGTCAAATTAGAATACTTATTAACTGGTGATGTCTTAAGGGATGCTTTTCTAAAGTCTGAGACGTGGTCACTGCTAATGGTGGTACTGTAAGAGTCTAAGAAGTATTTTCTCCTTTGCAAGTGCCTTTCAGTATGAGATAAAATTTATGGTTTTTTGTTTGTAAATAATAAGTATCTGAGCAGTTGATCTTTAAAGTACTGAAATTATGCTAAAGATATGAATATTAGACATTTAAATTTAATTTGTTTATTTAAATGTACAGGCAGCCATATTACAAAACAAGTACCAAAATGCCAAATTACGCATTAATCTTCAAAAACATGAAAAGTGCTAGCTTTAGTAGTGTTAGAGATGTAAATGTTTTGGGTCACTTAAATTCACATAAGCAAAGAATTATTTTTTTATTTCATTTTGCATAAATAACTAGAAAAATATTCGTAGGGTTGTATGAATAAATCTTAAAATCTTGCTGTATTTGTAATCTTAGGATTCTTTAGTTACACTTGACTGATTAATATTGTGCCTAATGGAAAAAAAAATTGCAATATATTTGTGAAGGATAGGTGCCAGGAGTTTATCTTGTATCTTTTAGAGCAGCCTCCTTAACCTAGATATGTCTGGTTGAAGGAACTGTGAGAAGTTGACTACTTGTCTGGTATTTCTTAAAGGAATTAATGCTTTTGAGGTCTCAAGTACCATGAATGCAATACCAGCACAGTTCACTGGAAGCATCAGGACTGAACTATTTGTTAGTTATAATTGGCAAATAAGAATGGCCTTCATGCCAGAAACTCCAAAAAATTTTCCCAGTCTTCTAAGTGCTGCTGACTAAAGCATCAATTCCTATTTCAAATAGCAGCCTGGATTCAGTCAGCAGTGTGTAGTGTGCCTAGCACTGTGTCGTGGGCCAGCATCTGTGTTCTGGATTTGTTGGCACAAAAGCAATAACCATTTGGTTTTAATGAAAGAAGCAAAAAAAAGCTGGCACGGGAAATGTTTTTAAGAGGTAGTGAACTATGTTTTTATTTTTCTGTCTTCAAAACAGAAGGCATTTTAGTTAATTAAGTTTTCTAAACATAATGGGAGGAGTACGTCCCAACTACTTAAAAAAAAAAAAGAAAAGTAAATTGAAAGAATTTGGAGGAGAACCAGCCTTATTAACAAGAGAAGTTGACTCTAATTCCTTTTTTTGCCCCATGTGTTATGTAATATAACAACAGGAAGAGTTTCAAATTGCTTGCTGAAGTTCTGCTTCCCTACCATTGCAATACGAAAAGACTAGGAATGGATAGGTAAATAAACAAGAGATATGTCTGTGGATGTCAGCTGAGTGGCTGGAATATTGATTATAAGTTACAAATTCACTTAAAATACTTCAGTCACTATCTGTGTATTGATTGAAGGAGGATGATAGTGATGGTGAGCAGAGGATTTGAGGAAATTACCAATAGGAAGAAGGAAGGATACAAAATCCAGGCCCACTTACTTTACTGGGTGTCAAGTGCAAAGGGAATATATCAGCAAATCAGTTTTGGTGTTTCCATCTCCCTTTTGGTCCCCTTTCAAGAGTATGTATACATATCAACATCAGCAGAATTTTGATAAAAAAAATTTGTTTTTCAGTTCTCAAGCACTGGCCATAATATTAAGTTAAAACTTGGGTTTAAAATTGATATGTCTGAAATACTCTCAAGTTCCAGTCATCCTTACAAGGTATTCAGAGGAGTCTTTCAGAAGATGTAATCTATGCTTTTGTAAGGGGCCGCTCCTGTGTGGCTTCTTAAAAGAAATGTTTTGTGGGCATCTGTTCCAAGAAACGATTCAGAACTGCCTTGTGCTGGGTCCTTGGGGTTGCCCTGCTCTGTGGCTGTGGCGAGGGGCTGGTGGAACCCTGGAAACTGAAGATCTTGGACTTCCTGTGCTATCGGGCACAGACCTTCAAGAAAACTGCGTTTGACTTGGGGCCGTGGACAAGGCTTCCCACATTGAGTGGCAGCGCTGGGGTTGTGGGTGTGTAGTTGGGATAGAAGTGTCTTATGTCACAGGGTGGAAAACTTAGAGTTTAGGTTTTAGTATATAGTAATATAAATAGAGCAAGATGGAGGATTTAAGGCATTGGCTAAGTCCTTCTTCTTCACTTTCTTCTTCATGGTGTAGGGTGTCTTTTTCTTATTAGGTGAAAATGTCCGCATTGCAGACCTTTGGTATTTGGTTATTGGGTTAAAAGCATAAATAACATAGGTGTAATCTCGTTATTGGATAAATAGCGCTTAAAAGACCTCGGAAAGAGTTAGAGCCAGAGCCATTTTCTACCTTGTTAGCTAGAACTCACAACTCGTGAGATTGTAACTTAGATAAGAATTAATAAACGTCTAAGTCCGAACACGAAAACAGCGTCGCTCGTGCAATTCAATCCCGACCTTAGCAGGGGAAGACCCTTAAAAACCCTACAAGAGGCATCCCCCCTCAATGCCTGCCCTGCATCCCGGTGTGGTGCAGCTCGCTCTGCCCTCGCTGTGCTGTGTAGGTGCTGAGGCACCCAGCTCTCAGGTGGGGCCGTGCCGGGCTCTGCCTTCCTGGGTGCCTTCCATGTGCTGCAAAGCTGAGCAGCGTTAGACGGGTCTGTCAGTAGGTGTTGGTTTCCGCAAGTAACCCGAACCGTGTTTTTCCTCCCTAGAAAAGCTGATTGCCTACCAGCGGGAGTTTCACGCCCTGAAGGAACGTCTGCGCATCGCCGAGCACCGCACGCTGCAGCGCTCGTCCGAGCTCAACGCCATCCTGGAGCAGTTCAGGAGGGCCGTGGCAGAAACGAACGGCAGTAAGAATGCCATGAATAATTTTTCAGGTATGCACTCTGAGATATCTTTTATAACTCTGCAATGCCAATATCTCTTCTTACTGCTATGGAATAAGAAATTGCTACCAATAAAGCCAAATGAAACTGTTTAGCAGTGTGAATAAGGAATGTGTAATATGTTGGTTTTGGTGTGGGTGTTTTTGGTTTGTTTTTTCCTGTTGCTGTTCTTAATGATTCACCCAACCTTATTCAATCCCTAAAGTCATAACAATTACTTACTCGACACCTAGCTCCCAAAGTTTGGAACTTCTGGTTACTTATTCATTATGTTAAACATATTTTAACAATTAATTTACATCACCTTTTAAATAGAGTCAGAGGGGAAAAGTGAGCAAACAGAAGAAATCAATGCACTTGAAGCAGTTAAAATACGCTTAAAAGTCAACTGGAAGGTATTAAATCATATAGACTAAAGTATTGGTTATGATTGGTAAAAAGTACAGGAAATGGCCTTTTCAATAACTAGTGATTCAGCTGGTAAAGGTCTTCCATAAGTTTTTACCCATTTTGGAGATGGGTGGTCAGGTTTACAAAAAGCTGTTTGGCAATATTAGAGAAAAACACTGCAATATTCACCAGACTATTTTCATTAACTTTTAAAATCATGCTGTTACTGTTTCATTGCTCTGATTTGTGTGGATGGAAAATGAAGAACAAATAAATACAAATTTTCTGTCAAGAGGCCTGACTTGGTAGGTCGCAGAAATTTCACTGTATTGGTCTAATAAGGAGTTGAAACCCAAAGGGTTTTGCAATTCAAAAACCTGGAGCGAGGTTTTTGAATTAGTTGTCTATTTGCATACATTTTTACTATCATTTACTATTTTTGATAGATTTTTTTTTTAAATTATTATAATTATAGGCTCCAGTCTGATACCACTCATGAATTGCTGTCTGATGCTAATGGCTTCATCTCAGTAATTCCCTGGATCTCCAGGAATTGCACAGATAAAGGTTACATTTAGCATGGTCTATAAATCCCTATTTCATGTGTGTGGTTTTGCTTTTAAAGTAAAGCATGGAGGAGGTCAAATAATTATGATTCTTGATTTAAGATTAAGTTACTACCCCATTCGTTTCTCAAATTGACTTAGCTTGCTTTTAGGCAATATACTTATGGGGAGTTACTCTCCTGGTGCAGCTGAAAGTACTAATTCATTTAACATTCTACCATGTCTGGATCCCAGCTGGGATGGACATCTACATTTTTCCATGTAGAGCCATAATGGGAAGCCGGCTGAATTACTGAGCTTTTGTGCTCAGAACATAGTATTAGATAGGTTTTTATTAAGTCTAATGCACTTAAGTAATCATAATACTATTTGCTTTCTTTGAAGCTGAAAGAATTCCAGATTGTTTTGTGTAGATCCTTATCCATTCAGACAAAGAGCTGTCATACTTGGACTGAATTTAGTCCAGGTTTTGCAGATAAAGTTAAAGAAATGTTAGCAGGAAAAGTAAAATGTGCCTGTATTGGAGTCTATCAAAATAGACACATCTACTTACGGCATTTATTTACAAAGCTTTTTGCAAGGTTTGAGGTGGGTAGGAATTTAGTTTCACCTAAAAATAAATATTTTAAAAACGCCCAAACATACAGAAAAAAAATCACAACAAAACGCATCTATCTTTGTAGAAGCTCTGCTCAGAATCTGATAGAAATTACACTTACGGCTTTCTTTTTCATACTTCTCAATTTTATCTCAAGAAACCTTGACTACAGTTTTTACTTAAATTGATATTATAAAGCCCATAAGTTTTCAAAAGTCCATATGCTATCATATTACTCATTTAAAATGCGTTGTTTTCACACTTGATGCATAAAAATCAACACACACAGCAGGGTAATTTTAAAAACTGTTATTTGCAACTTTGAGAGCCACCTGGACATACTGAAAAACAGTTGCACCAGAAAGAGCAAGAATGATTCTAGTGGAATCTAACAGGATAATTCTATTCTAATGGACTGAATTAAATTTGCATTAATTTTTTTTTGCAGGAATACTCAAACTATCAACTGTATGTTTAATGCTATTTTATTTTGTATCTCTATATGCAGTATATTCCAATATGTATTTGTAGCTGTGAAAAGTTATTTGCAGTAGTGTTTGCTGGATGGTGATGACCTCTGTAAGGAAAAGTAAAAAATTATCCAGAGATATAAGCCTCCCATTTGATTAATTGAGGAAAAAACCCAACAAAACCACCAACCCCCCAAATAAATGGAGCATTCTTTCCTTCTGTAAATTCGCACTAAATCTTATGTGATCAGGTTAATATTAACTGTATTTATAACAAGGTTATAGGTGCAAAATAGTCTTGGCCATCATTTATTAAAAAAATTGAAATAAGAAAAGGCTTCTTTTGTAGACAAGATATAATGACTCAGAAAAGTGCACAATTTATTCTGGCTTTCAGTGTAGGACCAAGCTGGGAATTTTATACTACTTACTATTGCTTAAAACTTCATATAATTTGTTTTCTGCATTATTGATTTCTGTATGTTTGCAGATGAGACGCTGAAATTGTTAAAAGAGCTAACAAGTAGAAAATCTCTTCAAGTGCCAAATATCTATTACCATTTGCCTCATTTGTTGAAAAATGAAGGAAGCCTTCAACCTTCTGTGCAGGTTGGCGTTGGAAGGACAGGAGGTATGCTGATACGATGGTTATTTTGTGTTTTACATCTGGAGGACCTTCTAGTTTTAGAAAAAGAATTGACTGTATTTCTTGGTAGATCATGGACATCTCATTTAACTTGTTTGATATTGATATCCTTTGATATCCTTTGAATCCAAGATGAAAGGAGCTTGGTTTCAGCTTTGCTCCTTTCTGCATAATCTCAGTCACACCCCATGCCATGTTCAGGTAGACATTAAGAAGCATTTACTTAGAATGAATTTTTTTGTAGCTAAAAGGAAACAAAGCTCAAGCATTTCAGATTCTGAACTGCTAATGGATATATCCCTTTGGCTTTTCAGATTTGTGGGGCAACCATGCATGGTTATAATTATTTTAACATTGATGTTTCTATTGTTCTGAACAGTATATTTCAGTGTATAAACTAAAAGTTGAGAGAACTAAGATAATCATATATAATTGCATCAATAAAATCTGGACAGTCATTGGAGAGGAAAAAAAATCATCATTGTAGTTACTCCTGGCTTGTATTTTTTCATTACTTCAGTAAGTTTGATTGCTCCTTCTTTTAACAGAAGGCATGCTTGTATGACAAATGTGTGGGCTCAGGCCACAAGTTTATTTTTCTGACTATAAACACCTTTTATTTCAATGTTGTTGCTCAGGGAGGAAAAATCAAATAATTTGTTATTGTTCTAAGTGAAGTCTGTATTATTTCCCCTTGGGAATATATGGCAGAAATTTGGAACTAAAAAAATAGGAATTTGAACGAGGTTTATTTAATTAAACAGAGGGGGGAAATTCAGGGTTTCAGGACTTCATGAAGTCTTTCATTGCATTCCTGCTATCTGCAGTGTTCCCAGTAGGTAGCTGGCCCTGGGGATGGCCAGAAGAAAAACTATGGGAAAGTTAAGCAACACAGGACTCAAATGGCCTGATGAAAGATGGTGTTAATAACATTGTAGCTGGGGATGTATTGCTTTGCGTTTGTGGTGCTTTTGTCAGAGATGAGGAATTTCATTGAGGAACTTCCATGCAGTTCTTTTGTCCTGGACTTGTTTTTTTAGAAGAACCAAAACCAGGTGCAAGGAAAGTAATAGAGCCTTTCAGCAGTATTGTTTAAAAGATGACTTCTGAGAAGTTAAATACTTGAGTTTTGAAGAATGGTTGTACCAGTTTTATTTTTAAACTTAAGTTAGGGAGTTGAATCACTCATGGTGCGCCTTGTCTGAATAATACTGTGGTTATTGATTGTTTCCCATTGTATTGGGGTTTGTGTGACAACATTTTGGTCACAGGGATGGCTACTCTAAGAGCGTGCCAGCAGCTTTCCCTATGTCCAGTGGAACCAGTAGCCAGACCAGCACCAGTGGAATAACAGATTGAAGAGAGGGGGGAAAAAACTGCTCAGGGGCAATTGCAGCTGGAGAGAGAACATGCAAAGTCAGTGAAGAAGGAGAGGGAGGAGGTGCTCCAGGTGTCAGGGCAGAGTCCCCTGCAGCCCATGGTGAAGAGTGTGGAGAGGTGTGTCCCTGCAGCCCATGGAGCTGAGATCCACCTGCAGCCTCTGGAGGACCCCATATCACAGCGGGTAGATGCCCAAAGGAGGCTGTGACTCCATGGGAAGATCACATGGGAGCAGGTTTCTGGCAGGACCTGTGGACCCATGGAGAGAGGAGCCCACCGTGGAGCATGTTTTCTGGCAGGACTTGTAACCCTGTGATAGACCCAGCCTGTTCCTGCAGGACTGCAGACCATGGAAGGGACCCAAGCTGGAGCAGTTTATAAAGAAATGCAGCCTGTGGGAAGGGCTTACATTAGAGATGTTCATGGAGGACCATCTGCTAGGGGGGTTATCCCATGCTGGATCAGGGCAAGAGTCTGAGGAATCCTTCCACTGAGGAGAAAGAAATGCTGGAGATTGTGTATGATGAACTGAATTCCAGCCTCCATTCCCCATGCCTCTTTACTCCTGGTGGGGAGGAGGTACAGAAATCGGGTGTGAAGTTGAGCCCAGGAAGAAGGGAAGGGTGAGGGAGAAGTGTTTTCAGATTTGGGTTTATTTCTCATTACCCTTCGTTCATTTGATCGGTAATAAATTAGCTTCCTCAAGTCTGCTTTGACTGTGACAGTAACTGGTGAGTGATCTCTCCCTGGCCTTATTTCTACCCACAAGTCTTTCTTTGTTTTCTCCTCCCTGTTCAGATGAGGAGGTGACAGATAGAGCAGCTTTGGTGGGTACCTGGTGTCCAGTCAGGATCAGCCCAACACACCTACACAATAGTCTGACATGTCTGGGATTGGGGTTTTTTTGTCTGCTGTGTTTGTTCTGAGCATTGGTGTTAACAGTTATTCATGCTCCTGATGCTGGGTGGCATATTTTTAAACTATTTTTAATTACTGTAATCTCCACTTTTTAAACCTTTGCATTTCTTAAGCAATGCCTTATTGCAAGATTTTTGTTTTCTATCTTGTGCATGAAATCGCTGAAAGTACCTTTCTGATTTGTTTGATTTCAGTTTCCATTGTAATGGGAATACCTACAGTGAAAAGAAAAGTCAAGTCTTACCTTACAGAAACTCTCCACTCCCTTATTGATAAGCTGTCCCCTGAAGAAAAACTGGATTGTGTTATGGTTGTCTTTATAGGAGAGGTAATTACTTAATTTTTTTAATACAATTTTTAACCTGCCTTGACTCACAAGTAACACTCCTTTGAGGAACTGATGAGGATGTACTTTTTCTTCAAGATGCAGATAGATGACTCTCTCCTTCCAGGAAAAGGAAAAGTGTCAGTCTTGGGTTTCTGATATACAAGGCTCCTGAAGAGCCTAGCTTTTTCTATTTGTCAGGGCAATGGTGATGTGGATTCAGTGGAGTGGTTATTTTGCAAATCTTATGTTTATATGTAGTGACAAATATGTGCTGTTCCTTCAACATAATGGCTAAGCATCTCTGTCCTAGGGGAGGAGTCCTCCCATTTTCTTTATGCTCCTTCTTAGTCCTCTGTCAAAAGAGTGCTGCAGTTCGAGATGTGAGGTACAAATTGTTATTGAATTAATTTTCTGGACAATGTGGATGTTTGAAGCCCAGACCTTTTTAATGGATTAATTCAGTGTTCAGTTGGACTGTTTGTTCACTTTGGCTCTGATTTAGTGGAAATCAAATTTAGAGAAATGATGGAGTACTTTCAGAAATAATTCTGTTGGATGATGGGAATTGCATGTACTTATTTTGTTCTCTATGCTTTTCTCAGAAGTCTGACTTGGACAGTGGGAAATTTATATTTGTTTGACCTTCATCCATCTAACTGTGGTGCTCTGCTGAAACAGCCTTTTATAAGTCCCACAGATGAAAATTCAAATCCCCAATTATAACTGAAAATGGTTTTAATTTAGTGAGCCAGTGTCCATTCAGGGATGAATCAGTGGAAAATCAGGCATTTCAATACTTCTATTATCAACATATTTTAAAACTTTCCTTGGAAATTTGTAAATATTTTGCTTTTATCTGAGAACTGCTTCTTAGTATTTTCTAATGCAAATTGCTCTATTTTCTTTTTCTTGACAGCCAGTCAAAAACTGTCTGAATAGATACTGTTTTTCTGGGAAAAAAAGATACTTTTAAAACATCTCTTGGTTGAGAATATCAGAGGAACAGAATTCTTTCTGAATTACTGGAATGCTGTGTTTTTCTCCACTGTCTTAGTTGGAGAAATTTTATTGCCTGTGAGAGTGGCTTCTTTTCAAGGTTTGAAACAGAAGTTTCTTTTGTTTTGCTTAAGGAGGTCTGAGCTATGAGGACTCTCTATTATCATTGGATTCTCTCTCTTCTGCAATATTTGGAATAGGAGTGAAATGTCCCCAACTGCACCATCTTTTGTTGCCTTAGACAAGTCCTATACCTGTTGCTATACCTGGGTTTTCCATACCTGGAAACTTTCTTCCTTTGAGGTGGTGTGCAATACTCTCACCTTGGGAGTGATTCTACAGAAGTGACCACCAGTGAACTGAACATTTTAACCTGGCAGCTACTGCTCCTGTGCCCATGGAGAGTTGTATGAGAGCTGTTGGCTCTGGAGTGGGGTACAGGTACCCCCTTTGTCTTACCTCTTTATTCCATTTGGAGAGCAGTTCTGTGTGCTTATTCAGGTACCTGTTTTAGGCATCCCAAGTCGGGAATGTATGGGAACATTTGAGAAACCAAAGTTGAAGTTTTTGTTCTCTTGTAACCATTTGCTGGATTTGCATTTCTTTTTCTTTATTCCATCCAGTTTATTATCTTTTCTTCTTTATTCTTGGACCATGTTTTTTTTTATTTTCTTATGCTCAATATCTTAGAGTTTGCTTCGTTTGCTACAGGGAACTCTCTACATGATTAATATGGTGCATTAAATACTTCATCCTGAATTATGCTGTGCTTTTTCTGAGTGATTCTGTATATTTCAGTTTCCTTCTGCAAGATGAAAAGTGTAGGTTTATTAAGCATTTTCTCTGGCTGTTTGAAGGAAGGCCTACTTCTCTGGTAGACTTCTGTTTTTCCTTAAACAAAAAGAAGGGCTGGGCTTTTAAAACAGCCTTGTCAGTGAGATGTCCTAGCCTGAAATGCATTAGGCTATTGCTGTCATTAACATGTGCAGTAATAAAGGCTTATTTAAAAATACATTAGAGCTTTGACCAACTATGGTGATATTAAAAATTATGTCAAAAGCTTCTAAAAAAAGGTATGGCCTCTGCTCAAACATATGTGCAGTTTAAGTACAGCAAGAAATGGTCATAGGGTGAGGTTATGTAATTTTGTTAATAAGCTTAAAATTACTATCTGTGCCTCGTCTATAGCTTGTAGCAACAACAAAAAAGGAGCACAAGACTACAAAAATGGTTTTAGAAGACAATTATAGAAAAAAATAACATTTTAAAAGGATTTTAATATTTCTCTTGCTATCATTATTTGAGAAATCAAATTTAAAGTGTTTAAGAAGCATCGCTGGGAGCCATAGTCATGAACTGTAATCTCTTTGTGCTAAGCACACTACAAAACTCTTCTAATACTGCATTTTTTTTAGTAGTTCAATCTCACTCATTTCTTGTAATTTAATTTTTTACTAGAAAACAAATTAGAAGACTAATGGCCTTCTGCAAACAGCATCAACAGTGTAAACAGAGGAGCTAGTAAATATAGATGCATTATGGTTGCTAAATAGAGAGATCTGCATATTCATTTACTGTGTGGATATTTCTCAGTGATATAATTGTACACAGTAAATTTCCATACTGGAAGTTCAAGAAACTCTGAAATATCTCGGCTGATGTGATAACTAATCACCAATTTAAATAATTACTAGAATTGTTTGACAGTAAACTGTTCAATTCTCCTAGTTACTGACATACGTCTGTGTTCTCCAATTTGTTAAAATAACTTTATGACAGAATAATTTGCAGGTATTCATTAGGATGACTAATAAATAGGTATGATTCATTATTCCTTAATACTTCAAAATCTTTTTATTCCTCCTCACTATGTAGCTAGTTCCTAGCTCATATGAGTTGAAAACAAACGATTTGAATCTCATTAACCTGCTTTGTATGAGAACTTGTTTTCAGAATAAGCCATAGACTCTACGTTTAAGAAACCATGAACTCCAAGTTAAAATTGTTGTCTAGTATTTTTATTTAATAGGGTTTGCAATTAACATGGGAAGCATGGTTTTGAAGTACATTAAAGATCATAGTGGAACAATAGACATGTATATACACACACAACTGAATATGAGAGAAATTAGAATACTGTCCTGGTATCTACACAAAATTTTGGTTTTTTCTGTGGGGAGATCTCATTTAGAATGAGGAAAATGCAGCTTAGACTTGTTCTAAATATATCAGAAATTACAGTCAGTCCACTTCATTAATCAGAGACTGCACTTAGCACAGTCTTTTGTACAAACAGTAATCAGTGCATGCTGGAAAGACTATAAGCTCTTGATTTGGCCAAAAATATCAGAAGGACAAATCATTTCAGGAAGAATTGGAAAACACTACAGGTATGCAAAAGCATTTTGCTATTTCTGCGTGCTGCTGATTACATCTGACTAGGTAGTGATTGACTAGCCATTTGTTTTTGGAGCATTAGGCCACAAGTTTTATTTTCTTACATATTCCTTATTTAAATCTTACTCTGTTGTTTCATGTATATATAGTTCACTTAAGCTGGAAAAATTTGCATATCTTGATTATCTTGTACTGTCGCTGTGTTAGCTCTTAATGTAAACAATGGCTGCTAAATTAAAATATGTTGATCTTTAATAGTGTTTTCTCTGTGTTCCTTCTGTGGAGAATCTTTTTTTATTTATTATTTCTTTGGAAAAGTTTCTGTCCTGGTTAGGTCAGTGTGACACAAGCACCCAGCAAGGTACTATCTTAGTGCACTGATATGAACAAAGCCATAGCAAGTTAAGGACTGGGTTCACATACTGGGTCAAATCTTCCTGAATCTGTTTTGTAGGTGTTGACACTGGAGTGCAATATGTAAACCTTATCCACAAAATAAACAAGCCTGTATTTTCACCTCTTTTTGCTTTGGGCCTGAATTATACTTCTCTCTTATCAGCAGCTCTCTTGATAGAAAACAAAGGAGTATTTTGACTGTCTTGCTCTCAACCTGGATGTGTTAGCATCATCCCAGCTATAGAGATGTTCATGCTTTCTGCTGGACATCTGAATTGTTTGTGAGCTGCCTCTTCTTGGAACCACCCTGGAGAGGGTATTCTCAGTCCTTGAAAGGTCTAACCATGCATCTTGAGCTGGAGAAAGTCTGGTAGATCTTATTGTGTGCATACATGTGTGTATGTGTATAATGTATATATATTTAAAAAAATCAAAGCTAATCAAAGCTGTTATGTCAAGATATATTATCTACTCCAAATAGTATTAAAGGCCTACACAGATGGGAATCTTTGTCTTGGACATCTCACTCAGAATTGATCAGGATGAACACACATTCTTGATACACTGCCAGCTCTTGTATCTGAAAAGGTAGCTTGACTTGTCAGTGAGAATTTGAGATATTTGTGCTGTTTTTGCAGTCTCTGCTCCTTCGTTGCCTAAACTTTGGTACGCAGAAGTATGGACTGCTGATACTGTGCACCAACACAGGATTTTATGCTTCTCTTTTCGTGTCAGTGACTAGCAAAGTTTCTATAAGGAACTAAACCTGTGACAAAAATCTTTCTTAGATCTAAGAAAAGATCCTTGACAGGATTTGAAAACTTGAATGTACCTGACACAAATTTGGTGTCTCAGCACAAAGATAAAATCCAGGGTTTTGCTCTTTCCCCAAGCCCTAGACTTGTATGACTGAAATGCTTCTCTGAGGTTCTTCCTGAGGTGCACCTGGGCCACAATAACCACCCGATGCTTCTGGTAAGGGAGCATCCCTATTGATAGCCAGAGTTGTCTGATCTCTCTGATGACACCTAGGGTGTTTGTGGGGTGGGAAGTAACAGTAATAATCTTATTTCAGAAGCATTGTAGCAGGTGACTTCATACATTTACGGTGGACTGAATTGGCACTGAATTTTGGACAACACCATCAAGTTTTGCTACAGTGGTCTGCCGTGACCTAAAAATTGCTTCTGTTATCCAAATAAAGAGCACAAATTGTAGAAGGGTACTTCAGACTGTACACAGCAACTGTCTGTCTTCTGGAAGACAAGCTGTCTAAACCATCTCAACAATGTTCAGGCTTCCCCAAGGACAACAAAAGGTTTCCCATGCTGCAAGGCAGTATATGCTGCTTGCTTTCAGACTCCACAAAGCTAGTAGTGGCTGTATGACTCTAGCATAACTTGCATCTGAATGTCTGGTCTTGAATTGTAATGTGATGCTTTTTGCTCTGGCTGGCCTTCTTAAAAACTTAACTTGTTCTTTGACAGGCTGTTGTGGTTCGCAGCACAATCCATATGGATATTTGCCCTCATGATTGAGGATCTGACAGGCAGGGCACAAGGGGAGGGAGAAACAAGAGTGGGGTGGTACAAGAGTATACTTGTATTCCTGCTGTTGCTGCCAAAGGCTTTTGCATCGTGAAACCCTGTCCCAAGCTGCATTGGGTTAATCATAGAAATGACTGGAGACAGAAGTGTCTTGCCTGTGTGGTAGAGGGGAGAATTTCAGTAAGGGAGAGATGAAGTCATTAGCTCATGTAGGACACAGGCTGCATTTTGCTTATGTAACATTAGCTGGTTATGTTATGACAGTATTCTCATTCCTGTTTCTTGCTTTGCCTCGTGGTCTCGCATTCCCTGTATTTAACTTGAACTCACTGCTTCAGATTTGAAAGAAGACACTGTATTCCTGAAAAATTTTTTTTCAGCTGCATTTGTTGAACTCTAAAAGATGATACTACCTTTTCCCACAGGCTTTGTTTACGTACGTACACTACTGCAACCACTGGAAGCCACTGCTGCACTTTTATTCCTTAGGGCTTTGTCTTCACTGCATAAATATCCCAAAATAGTTCCAAATCCCACATTAGTGGCTGATTTTTCCTATGAAAATTTTATGCCTTGTATATAGGTAATGATACTTATATGTACTTTTACTATTTCAAGGCAAATAAACGTGTAGTTTGCCTTTCCTGAAGGCTGTAATTTTATATTGCTTGTCATTATGTGAAATACGTTGTAAAATTATCTGACTCCACTGGATGATGAAAGATCAAACAAGATTGTAATTAGTAAGCAATGAAAAGACCACAGTGTGCAGATTAGCATGCTTGTTTCTCAACGTTTTTTTCATTCTTTGAAAGGTGTTTTTGAATAATGTAACACTGACTTCTAGTAGATTTCATTTAAGAATTGAGATCTGGATAATCTAACAGTATAGATAAATTTCCAAGATGGTGAAAGGCCTCAAGGGCAAGACTTTGGAGGAGCAGCTGAGATCTCTTGGTTGGTTAAATTCAGAAGAGGAGACTGAGAGGTGGCCTCATCACAGTCTACAGCTTCCTCGAGAAGGTCAATGGAGAGGGAGATGCTGATGTCCTTTCTCTGGTGACCAGTGAC
>WAAE01002221.1:0-10433 GCA_013400495.1 Nicator chloris | reverse complement strand
TCCCTCTGCCCCAGCCGCGCCCGCTCCCTCCGGCTCTTACCGCCTGTGCCGGCAGCGGCAGCACCCTCCCCGAAGCGCGACGGTGAGAGTGGAAGCGGGGTAGCAGAGGGGAAGGGAGGTGAGTTTTGCGGGGCAGGAGGGCGGGCGGCCCCCGCGCCTCCCCCGCGGCGGCGGCAGCAGCGATGCGATCGGGCATCACTCGAAAATGGCGCCGAAAGAGCGGAGGGCTCTTCATTCAAATTCGTTAGCGCCAGCCCCGCCGCCCCGGGGCATGCCGGGAACGGGGGGGGGCGCGCGGGGGCTGAGGCGGCAGCGCCGCACGGACACGGCGCTCGCTGTCAATGCCGCCCCTCCCCCCCTCGCCGCTCCCGCCGCCCGCGCGCGCGCTCCACGCCCTCCCCGCTCACCGCGCGCTCCCGACCCAACCGCCGCTAATGGGGAAAGGGGGGGGGCGGGGGGGAGAGAGGGAAGGAGGGAGAGAGAGAGAGAGAGAGAGAGAGAGGGAGGGAAATGTCACCCGGAGCCCGGGCCCGCGGGGGAGAGGTGGCGCGTTAGAGATGTGTGTGGGAGAGAGGGAGCGAGAGAGAGAGAGGGAAAGAGAGAGAGGGGGAGCGAGACCTCCGCTGGCCCCGCGAACTTGTCAAGGTAAAGGCGCCGGTGGAAGGGAGGGGGGTGGATAGGGGGGCACGACAGCGGATTTTGGGAAGGTAGGGAAAGGAAGCCCGGCTGGGGGAGGGGGATGTGCGCCAAGAGGACTTGAGGAAAATATGAACAGCGCCGCCCCCCCCGCGCCTCTAAGGACCCCCGCGGCTCCCGCTGCGCTCAGGTTGCAGCGTGACCCCCCCTTGTCTCCCCCCATGGGCGCGCACCCCGCCGCAGCTAGAGGAGGGTTCGGAGCGCTCGGCGCTTGCCCGCAGCGCGCTGGCCCGAGCCCGATCCCGATCCCAACTGGCAGCCGCCTCTCCCCATCCCCCTCCTGCTGCCGCACCGGCTCCGGGCGGCAGCGCCCGGGGGCGCCCCCCGGCCACCCCCCGGCTGGGCTTGCGAGCAGCCCTCGAGCGGCGGCGCGGGGCTGTGTGGGCTCATTCCGGGGCAGAGCGGGCCCGGAGCGCACTACACTGGTCATTGCAAAAAAAAAAAAAAAAATCAGAACGAACAAACAAAAAACCAACAAAACCCCCAACCAACAAAAAAGCCCCACACCAAAAAAAAAAAAAAAAAAAAAAAGGCAAAAAGCCTTTTCGGAGGAACTTGACGGAGCGACGTTCAACTCGGGCAGCGCTCCCGCCTCGGCTGCGCGCAGAGCGCTCGGGAGAAAAGGCGAACTTTCATTTTCACGCCGCATCCTCCCCTCCGCCCCAAGCTGTGACTGATCGTAAGGTACCTGATGGCTGGGTTAGTGCTCCCACCCGCGTTTCAGGGATGGGGAAGCCGAGATGGAGGTTAGCGAGCTGCCGAAAGCCGCGGGGGGAAGGCAGGCTACAGTGCCGCCCGAGCCACTCGCTGCCTGCACTTGACTTGTGCCTCATGAAGGGTCCTTCTCTGGGAGCTCCGCGGACACTGCCTCGGCTGGGAGACCCAGCGCATCCCTGCCAGCCGCTCCTCGGGCTTTCTGCCTTCAGCGTTTCGGTTTTTTCCTAATCCGATGCACTTTTTAGAAAGGGAAGGGAAATGAAAGCAGGGGCCTCAGACCTGCAAACTGTGGTTCTCATGACTTAGGGGAAGATTTTTCAAAAGTACATAATGGGAGTCTGGGAGCTCAGTTCCCCCTGACTTTCAAAATCTTCCCTTCACGTCTGTGAGCTAGTCCTCTTGAACTCGGTTGGACTGCTGGCAGACAGCGCTAGCAGGCTCAGGGCCTAATGCTTTTCATTATTCCACTGCTCCTGCTAGAGAGCTGCACTGACAAAATATAAGCAGAACAAGTTTTGAAAGGTAGAGGTAATTTCTCTCTCGCTCTCTCTCCCTTTTTTTTTTCTTTCTTTTTTTTTTTTTTTAACGCTTCCACAGTAGGAAACGCCAAGCTTTTGGGCTCAAAAAGCCTAGCCCATCATGGCTACGAAAACTACTGCTGCTCAGAGAGTATGTAATTCTGGAGCACCTTAAGGAAAAAAGTAGTGCAATGCAACATGTAAGTAATCACATAGCTAATATTATGCATTCATGTTATTATATTTTCCTCTGAATTGTAGTTGGTGCTGCAGAAGAAACTGATTCCTAATTTTTTTAAACCAGGTTCTCAGTGAAAATGAGCCAGATGACAAAACTTCAGATCGTAAAGCCATTCTATAAAAAGGAGGAAATATAAATGATTTGCAGTATATTTACTTTTTTGCTCTTCTTTTTTTAAAGTTACTCTGAGCAAAATTTTCAAAAAGTGTGCCTTTCAACTGAAAAGAGTGATAGTACATGTTTTTTTAATTTTTTTGTCCTGAAGGTTTTGTGCCTGTGAAAAGAAAACTTTGCAGAAGTAGCAGCGAAAACAGTAAAGAAAAATATAAAATTATGTTGTTGCTGATACCACTTCTCTGTACTTAGATTATGTATAGTTTTGCCCTAAAACAATTCTAGTTATTATTTTTCACCCATTTTCCCAACCCTAATATATAAAAAAAAAGTAGAAAATAGTATGTCAATATTCTGTGATACACTGTTTCTATGATACATGGTATTCTCTAATATGAATAGGGCACTACTGTAGTTTTGGATAACATTCCTAAGATTTCATTAACTTTTTAAATGAAAGTGATATTTTTACATCCCCTAATATTTAGTACTTGCTCTCAGCTTCCATTCTTAATGCACATAGGCCCCAGTTTTGCACAGACTGAAATGTATATTATTATGTGTAACCACACTGAGTAGTTCTCTTCGTTATTATGCTCTTGTGTTTTGGACTTACAAAGCTAACAGTGACATTACACAATCATTATTCTCAGAATTACTTAGGACTGCATAAAGCTTAAACCTAATGTAATAGTCTTAGTTTACACCTTCTATCCATATCTCAAATAATGGACAATTATAATAATTTGTGGATCAGAATGGGTAAATATTTAACTGAGAATTAGAATAAGTGAGAAAGGCAATTTCTGCAGTGTAAAAATCCATGTAAGAGGAGGTGGCCATTGCATTCTTTAGCTGTAGCATCTGGGAGAGGATCATCAGTGTGTTTCCTCAGTGACTAGCCAAGCCAAAAAGTCACAGCAGGAACACAGCTGAGGAGAGAAGGAAAAGAAACGGATTTTGAGCCTGACCAAAAGTAATGTCAATCCTCTAGATCAAATTTCCATCCCAAACAAATTGGAGTGGTGGAGGTCTTATCTGCTGTCATCAGAGTGGTGGAGGTCTTATCTGCTGTGGTAGCAGATATGAGGTTAAGCTGCAGTTTCAATAATCGACTCCTTTCTTCATGCAGTTCTCATTACAGCACTATCTGAACACCTCCTCATAGTGCCTGTCCTGCGTTACAGGTTCTTCTCCTCAGAGAGTGCCATTAAATTGTCAGAGAATCTCCTCATACGGTAATAAGTGACATGACCAGCATTTGTCCTATTATCTGTTCTTTTGTTGCCAAGGGAAGGAGCATGTGCAGTTGAATGTTTTCAGTTTATTGTATCTGTCTTTTCTTCCATACACATTATGTCTTTATGTTAGTGAGGTAAGGCTGAAGTAATGTGTTTTGTTCTCCAAGCAAGGTGCAGTTAGATTTCTCATGGCCCTTAGCTCTTAGGAAGTTTAATTCCTTAGACTTTCACCAGCCCCAAGAAAGTTCTGTCTGTAGAACTTTCAGCCTTTTTCGTACTTCTTGCGTAAGTCCTCTTATGTCAGATGAGAGAAACTGTTGACAACTGGATCCAGCCTAGAGACTTAGAAGGCACTTCTTTGGGAATCCTGTGTTTATGCTGTGGAGAACCCTGAGACCCCGAATTTGTAAATTAAAAGTCAGAGAAAATCAGTATAAAGAGGGGCTTATAATAACCTACATTACTGAGATGACATCCCTGCAGCTTCCTGTACTTGGAGTTTCCTAAATGCAGCAGGCTTCATGCTTGGATATACTGGATTGCTTAGATCCAGTTGAGAGGTGGCAAAACCAAAGCAAGCCACTTGTCTGCTGAAATGACACAGAAGCTCATAGCTAGGCATGGTTAGAAAGCTGGAGGCTGTCTTGTGGCTCAGGCATGCATTACTTTACAAATTACCTTGCTATGTGTTTTTAAGATTTATTTTACAACTATGAGGATTAGAGGAATTTGTTGTAATGAAAACTGGCGTTGTGTCATTACTGTGTAACTTTTTAGTTAGATTATTTGGCTTGCCTGGGTTCTTGCATGTTACCCCATTTCATCTGGAAAGTTCCTAGGTAAGTTAGACCAACTGGGGACACTAAGGTACACCCACATGATTATAATAATTGCACACCTACATATTATTTTGGTATTCAGTGTTTGTATTGTATATGGACATAGAGCCAGTGGAAACTTGAAATTTTTTCCTACTTATTTTTCTAATTTGAGTCCTGCCTTGCTCCTGATGCTCATCCAGCCTTCTAGATCCTTGTTATAGGTTCATCTAAGCATCCCTTCCGGCCTCCCCTGTAAATTTCATATAACTTGAAGTTTAAAATTCCAGTTTAATAACCTAGTAACTGTAGTTGGGCATCCTCCTTCATGTGTTTTGCTTTCTGCTGTAGCCATTCAGTCTCTAATTTACCCTGACAAATACAGGATTTGGAATTCATTGCTTTTGCAATTTTAGTCTGCTTGCAGTGATAGAGGTTGTAATCTAGAAAGGACTAAAGTGGACCGCATATGCTATCGTACAACGAAAACAGAGTTCTGAATTTGCCAGAATAAATCTGATCTAAGGTTGCTTTTATAGACTGCAAGGACTGCAAGAAGTATGTGCTGGCTTAGGACATGCATGTACTTTATTAGATTTCCTGTGAACTTCCACATGAAAAACAAAACTAGTATTTTTCTTTTACCTCCTGATTTTTCAATAGCAAATGTTCCATTTAGAATTTTTTTTTGGAGCCACTAAAAAGCTCAATATAGCATAAAGACTAGTGGTGTAGTCATCGAAAGGTTGGATTTCTATATTTTGTTAGCATCTTATAGTATTGAGTCCAATATATCTGTAGGCCTGACTCATAATAACAAACGTATCCCTGAGGATTTAAGAAAGGTTCTGGTATTAAACTTAGGTTCTGTGGTAAAGTTTTGCTTAAATGGTCTAACTGTAACTGCTAAATGTTTTAATATTTTTGTGGATTTAATGTTATGAAAATTTCTGGCTTGGTTCTGTGAAAACTGAAGCCCATTCTTTATTCATGGATTAATTACAGCACAACAGTGGGCATGTGATCTTCCGCAGCACCCATGAACTTCAACTTGAACCAAAGAAGACTCATCAAATGGTGAGGAAAGAGTGTGGTTGTCATGACTATTAAGTTAGGGATGCTCTATTAGTTTTTGCTGTTTAGCACTGATTCTGCTATTTTATAGGTATTGAATATATCTGGGACCATAACCTAATTTCTCCTCCACACCCCATATTTCAGCTATTAATTTTTCAAGCTTTGCTTTATTCCCTGCTGTTCTTAACTTGAAAAGTAATTGTTAGTGATACACTGAATTAAGTAGTTAATTTCTTTATTACTTTCTTTAACCTTAGTCCTGTGCATGTGCTTAACTCTGTTCACATGAATAGTTTTATTAGTAGCACTGCTAAGAAGAGTGAACTTCAGGATATATGAAACTGTTTGAAAGGCTGAAGTGTAAATTTTGCAGGTGTGTATGTCTGCAACTAAATGAAATGCTACTGAAATGAACGCAGCAGTGGGGGATGTCAAAGTGCTTTTAGCTAGTTTGTTTGCTCTTTTGTCGTACAATTTTTTTCTTTTAAGACTGATGCAAGATGTTAATTTGCTCCTCTAGTTTCCCAGTTTCTGGGAAATTTTGAACTCTGAGCTTTGCAACATTTAGAAAATTTTAGTAGTGCTCATAATTCTCCTGAGAAGAACAAAACATTATTTTGTTTAGCCGTTTTGTGAAAAGGTGACTGAATATAGAGGAACTATTTGTCTCCCTTTATTTCACTGCCTTAATCAGGTCTTTAATCCTACTCATAAGAATCACTAGGTATATCTAACAAACGAGGAGTTTCCTTTCTTTTAGAGACATAAATGGAGGATGGAATATTGGTAGCAGGGACTTGCTTGTGTAAGAATATCGTTGTTACGTGTTGTTGTTGAATTCCTGGTAATTTCGATAGTTTAAAATAATGGTGCACCGAGTGATCCATAGTTCAGGAGATGGATCACAGAGACCAGAAGTTCAGAGAATGCTGAGAGATGCCCCAAACCTTTTTTGGTATCTCAACAACTGGCTCAATTTCCTTTAGTAACTGAGTTGTAGAGTAAGGAGTAGAAGGGACAGAACCCTATTAGCAGTTCATGATTTCCACAGTTTATCCTCTTGGAATATGGGATATTAACCCTGTCTCAGTTGTTTACCAACCTGTGTTTGGAAGCACAAATGTGTTTAAATAGCCAAGAGAGATGCTGGCCCCTTTATGCCAACATCTGAGCGATACCCTTTGTTAAGAATTACTTTAGTACTGTTATCAACCACTAAATTTATTTAATCTTTGCTGGGGTTCTATACCATTTCATGTTTTAAAAACAGGGTTTAATACTTAAACCAGAAAGAAGCAGAAGTTTTCAGGAACACTGCATTGAGATGTAACCCAGAGGTCATTTTTTTTTAACACAGATTCAACAATCTGTTTCTTTGTTCTTTCTTAGCCATTTTTTCTTTAGTTTTCTTTTTGAGAGCTAATTGTTGAATTAACTTTGAGCATTTAACTATCTGCATTCTCTTCATCAAACAATTAATCTTGCACTTAAGTAAAAATACTTGCATGAGTATGGGAGAGAAGGGCCTGAATCCATATTAGTCCCTTGCATCTTGTATTTGACTTTGCCTATCTGGTAACCAATGGGCTGGATCCCGACTGGCACCAAAGTGTGAGCCTGAGTGTTATTAGGGTAATGAGCTGAGGTTCAGTTTGGAATGTGTTTTTGATAGCACAGACCTAGTGAAAGATAACAATAGGATGTAAATTGATTGCCAAATTTAAGCACTTGTTTAGTTCCTTAGCTGAGCAGAGTTTATCTTCTCCAAGTACTTAAAGATAAATGGTTTTAAGGTTTGCTTAAGGCATTTTTTGAACTGATGTTATTCTTTCACTTCCACAGAAGAAGAAGTAGGCCAATCTCAAACAGTTTTGAAAAGCTTGTTTTCATTACTCTGCTTAGAATATAACTTTGTTTCTTTTGTTCCATCCCCTTTTGGTTGAATCAGTTTCACTTCCCTGACTCTCATACCTGTTTTGTCCTGCTAACCTTTCCTCTAATGTCCAGTTTTCTATTAACTTTTCCACACTGATCATTCTTTGTCTCTCTTCTTTTTTACTGGAGTTTTAGAGAAGTCATTATACTTTTCCAATTTCTTTCCTTCCTTCATCAGTTGCTGGAATCCAGCAACAAATAAACCTCTCTGATTTCAAGTCTTTGTTTTTAGTGAGAAATACACAAGTTAAAAAGGTATTGCTATATCAATTGAAAGGGTAAACAGAGCATTGTGGATGCTATTTATAGAGAAGGAACCGGGTTTTACATATTATTAAAAACGATTCCCTAATTTGGGATATCAGGATCCAGGCAGTAAGATCAGGATTTAAGGTGATGCTTTAAAAATCACTATGCTTATTCTAAAAAAAAAACCCCAAAACATCAAAGAAACAACCAACGCAACCAAAAAACCCACAGAAGTACAGGTATACTGAATAGACTGATTAGACTTGATGTGGCTGTTCTATTGAATAGTGTGTCATTGACCTTTTTTTAAGCCTTAGGAAAGACAGTATGGAGTTGGAAGAGAAGCAGGGATCTCCATGAAGGGCAGTCAGTTATAGTCATGGTAAGTAAAAAAAAAGTTAAAAATTTTTCTTCTAGTCTCCCAAAATTTCTGTCAAATTTTCACCTTTATGGAGCAACCTGTATTCAGGGCCCTGTTCACCTTGCAAAATGAAGCCAGTTTTATTGACACAGTCTCTACAGTCTCTGGATTCATTTATGCTATCACTGTGTAACAACTGTGCTCTGTTGTATCTGACTTTGTGGTGTAACTCCTGAATGAAAACAATAAGTGACATAAAAATCCTTGTTTTCACAGTGATTATGCTGCGGTGTTTTCATGCCTAGGTTCTGAGCAAAACAAGATATATAGGATCGTGTTATCTCCTAATAACTTTCAAATCCACTGCTTAATTTCAGCTGCATTTGATATAGAGGTAGAGGTCACAAAGTCAAGTTTCTGCAATTTGAATGAAATTTAGCAGCTGTGAGTAGAGAAGGGACTCAAATTAGTGCCCTGGGGGTAGAAAAAGCTGCAGCACGAACTCAGAAATTTTCTGTTCTGTTCAACCTGTTGCCTTGCAGGTCAGCATGCTTGGTTGGTCTGCCAGTCGACACGTGTAGCTCAGACCTGGCCACAATGTGAGCTGCCTCCTGTTCTCCTAAACATCAGAAGCTGAAATTTAGAGAAATTTGTTTAGAAGAGAATGGAAAAACAGCCAGGCTAGCTTCGACACGAGTGTGTTGGTGGCACCTATAAGCATGCAGGTAGGTAACTGGACTTCATTACTTCTGAAAAAATAGTCATGAAAAAAACCTTGGTTTTGCCAGGGCCTTCTAGTTTCCCAAAACACTTGTGAATCATTCCATGATACAGTGTTTTCTATATCTGGATTAGAAAAATGTTTTTCTTGTCCATGTCAGAGAAGGGAACTGTTGAGACAGCTTCAGTATTTCATTTCTTTGGTTGTTTGGATGTTAGCTCTGAGCTATTCCTTAGGCTGTCAAAATTGTAAAACTGTGTTTTCAGCTCTCTCCAGAAACTGACTGTAATTTAGACTGCAACTATGTGTCCCTGACCCATCCTACAACCTACTCTTTTGGAACAGTGCAGAAAATATGCATTGTATTCCAATTAACTTTCTTTGTGAAGAAAGATGTGGAGCTAGATACAGGGAGAGAAAACAATATTAGGATCAGACTTCATCAAGTTACCACACTGCATTGCAACATGGGAAATGCTAAATCTGTGGCTGCATGGTTTTGTCACCAAAACTGCACTGAAAGGTCTTGTCTGACCATTCATCTCAGTCAGTGAGAAATGGGCAGATTACACTTGCCAGAGGTGCTGTGTCACTCACTGTACAAGCTCAGGTAGGCACACTAACTTGGCATATGTCTGGTGTTTTGAAATTTTCTGCGTAACGTTAGACACGGGTCAAGATACAACACTCTTTAAACAGAATGCAGTGCTGTAGCACATTCTTTAAAACCAGTTGAATTTCTCAGAATAACAGAAGCCTAAGAGTCATGCATGTGAAATGTAAAATTTGAAAGAACATGAGAAGAAACTTCCAGTTCAGTATCATAAGGTAACTGTCTTGAAATGTCAAATTTTGTTTGCCCAGTTGAAAACCATCAACCTGGCAGCAAGGAACAAAAACCTGTGATACTCTTTTCCATTTTATGCTAATTTTCAGGGTTTTGTTTTTGTTGTTTTGTTTTTTTTTTTCCACAAAATCAAAGCCAAGAAGAGAACAATTAGTCATTACAAAAAAAACCCTCAAACAAACTGCATTCCATTTTACGAAACTTTTGGGTTGTCAGATTCTCAAATCCTTTCATTTGGTCCCAGCTTTTTGTTTATTTGTTTTTAAGTATTGTTGTTTCTGCAGAGCTATCTGTATTACAGGAATGAAGAAATGTTTTTTGCATGTTTCCAGGATCTATTGGTTCTTAAAACCCTTATCACCAGTAGTCTTGCCTAGTGTTAGCAGTTAAATATTATTTAATGTAACCTATGGCTAACTGGCTTTTAAATGGTTATAATATATAAATAAAGGTATTGTAATTTATAACATTTTCCTTTTAAAGATCAACATAGATGTGTTTTTAATAAGAAGAGTAAGACCGCATAATGGATGTTAAGTTTTGTGTGAACAGCAAAGTGGTGGTGTATTCTTGTTTAACACTATGTTGTGTGCTTCCTGTGTTTTAAATGGTGTTCATGAAGTCCTTAAACTTGGCAAAGTTTTTCATAAGGATTTTTTGTTTTAAAAAGCTGCCACTTTTTGGTCTAAAAATGACTAATTCTAAACTGCTTTTCATTATGTATTTTTGAAGACTTTAGTTGTAGATGCTACTATATGTGGTCAGATACTTTCACAGTCATGAAGACCTCAAGAAATTCACAGGCCTATGCTGTGTCTCTGAAATGGATGTTGTGGGACAGATTTTAAGAAGGTTGAAGCACTAAAAAGTGACTTTTTCACAATAGACCAAAGCAACT
>WAAE01002220.1:0-14920 GCA_013400495.1 Nicator chloris | reverse complement strand
CCTAACACTACCAAGCCCACCACAAAAATCATTACCCTAAGCATCATATCTACGCATCTTTTAAATACCTGCAAGGACACTGACTCCCCAATTCCCTGGGCAGCCTGTTTCAATGCTTCATAACCCTCTCAGTGAAGAAAATTTTCCTACTCTTCAATGCAGACCTTCTGGAACACAGCTTGAGTCTATTTCCTCTTTACCTATACTTGGTTACTTGTGAAAAGACACCAACCCCCACCTCACTGAAACCTACTTTCAAGTAATTGTAGAGTGATAAGACTTCCCTGAGTATCCTTTTTTTGCAGGCTAAGCAACTTCAGTTCCCACAGGTGCTCCTCATAAAATTTATGCTCCAGACCCTCCACCAGCTCTGTTGCCCTGCTCTGGACACAGTTCGACACTGTAGCCTTGTACTGAAGGGCTCACAGCTGAACACGGGGTTTAAGGTGTGACCTTACCAGTGCTGAACACAGAGGGACGGTCACTGTTCTACTCCTGATGGCTGCACTTATTTTGATACAAACCAGGATGTCATTGTCCTTCTTGGCCATCTGGGCACATGCTAGCTCACCTTCAGCAAGCTTCAGCACCATTTTCCTCTCAGCAGTTTTTCAGCCACTCTTCCCCAAACTTATATTGTTGCTTGAGGTTGTTGTGACCAAAGTTCAGGATATTTGATAACCTTCTATGAAAAAATTACTTGCCTGATAGGTGAGGGCAAAGAAGTGGATAGTGTTTACTTGGACTTCAGTAAGGCCTGTGATCCTGTCTGGTAAGATGACAAAATATGGGCAGGATGAGCAGTGAGGTTGATTGAAAACTATCTAAACAGCTAGGGCCTGAGGGTGGTGATCAGTGGCAAAACGTCGAGTCTGAGGCCATTTCTGGGAAACCCCAGTACAAAAGAGACACAGACATACCGGAAAGAATCCAACAAAGCACTACCAGGATCATTAGGGGACCCGAAGCATCTCACATGTGAGAACAAGAAAAGAGAGCTGGGACTGTTCACCCTGGAGAAGAGATGGCTTAGAAGGGTGAATCTCATCAATGTATATAAATAGCTTAGATAAATACCTTAGAGAACAGTGCATGGAAGACAGACCTAGACTCTTTTCAGTGGTGCCCAAAAGCAACAGGCACAAACTGAAACACAAAAGGTTCCTTCTGAACAGAGGAAACAATTTTCACTTTGACACTGGTAAAACACCAGCACAAGTTGCCCAGAGAGTGGAATCTCCATCATCAGAGATATTCAAAAGCTGTTTGAATCTGGTCCTGGGAAATCTACTCTAGATGGTTGTGCTTGAGCAAGGGGTTCAACCCAGAGACCTCCAGAGTTTCCTTCAAAGTTTATCATTATGTAATCCTATGGTGCTGTGAAAGTAGTTTCTTGAATTATTAGCAGCATATAATTGACAAGCATTCAGTGCACAAGAATTTCAAGATCAGTATCTACAATGTAACAGATAATCAATGCTATAGAACACTTAGATACCATTAACAACCAATACGGTCAACAAGTTTCTGAACATTGATTGTAGATAATTCCCAAAAGCTCTAATCCCATAGGCACCCTCAGAGCTCTGTGCACTCACAGCAGCTGTGGGAACAGGCTCTTCCACCATGGTAATTCTCTTGGAAGTGTTTGATCCTGCTGATGGTTTTTCTCTTCAGCGTTGGCAGCTTTGAGTCATGCCCCACCATATATAGACAGTTTTGGTCTCCAGTTAAATGCACAGGGAAGATCCCGTCCTACCATGTGCTGGTATTGAGGTTATACATGCAAGATGGAAACATGACGACTACTGACTGCTCATGCCTTATTGCATCTATGTGGTAGTCTGTCACAGTTTACATATCCCCAGTGAAGTAACTCTTCATACGGACATATATTCCACAAAAAAATCACATGTGTTTGCTTTCCTTTTTTTTTTTAATCAAAAAGTCATATAAAGTGCATATACTAAACAGGACAATTGCTGGAATCAGTAAACAGTGGCAGGAGCAGTAGAGTCAGCAGCAGTAGTTTTCAGCTGCCTGAGACTTACATGGGCAAGGTCCAGTGTAATAAGATTCCACTGTATTTTCTGAAATGCCTGGTAGAAGAAAGAAGACAAATTCTCAAGGCCAAGGCAAGGCAGCTTTGATCATCTCACTCCTAATGAGGTTTTTAATGAAACACCCTATGAAAAAACTGTGCCCGAAAAAGCCCTTACCTCTGCTTATACTTCAAGAATAAGCTTATTTTCTTGTTGCCATTGGCTGACTTGTATAAAGCGATGGAAAGCAATGGTTGAGCCTCACCTTGTACCCTTGATCAATAAGCCCCAAAAGAATCTGAAAGCAGTCTGTAGTGTCAGCATGTAATTTTTAACCCACTGCAAACCAATCAAGGCCCAAACCCTAAAGCTTGGAATTCAATCTTGTAGAACCTGCCAGAGGTTAAATTTATTCTTCTGTGCTGAAAGTGTTAACCATGAAGTGCCACAATGCTCAACTGCTGCTTTGCTGACCCCTGTCCTGGAAGCCAAGAGCTTTGTGTCCTTCATCCAAAGGACATTGTGTCCAACAAAGTTAGTCACCTCCAGAAGAGAAACACAGAGCCGGAGTGTTGGGCAGAGGACTGTGTGACTTGACACAGGCAGGCAGTCAGAACAACCACAAAACCACAGCTGAACTGTAAAGAGCAAATTTGTGTTACAACCCCGCTAACCAGAGGACCCCAGAGGTGACACAAATGGCAGCACAGGCACCACGAGGCTCAGTCAGTCCTGTCAGGGAGGTGGGCCTGCTGTTCACACAAATTCATCAAAGGCCCACATGTGTGGTTTATCACCATACTGTGGTATTCTCTGAGCCTTTTTATGATCTCTGAGCTCTGATCTCTCTCCTAAGACAGGGAGCTCAAGCATGTCCATGAGAGTGCCTCCAAGTCTCTCCAAACGTCCATGTTATCTATACACAAAGATTTTACTTCTCAGAACAGACAGGATAAACAGCAGTAGGCATGCTATATGGAGTTTTCCACACTGTTATTGTCTAGGCCTTGGCATTCTCAGCTGCAAGATCACCTGAACAAATCTACCATCCTCCTCACCACTCTTCTGCTTTTAACCCCTTCCTGGCAACAGAGACCACGCAAGTATTGCACCGTGGGAACTGCTGAGTGCTTTCAATCTTATTGTTCTTGAGTACATGAACCTGCCTAGACTGAGAATGAAGCAGGTAAGACTTTCCTAAGAGTCCTTTTTCCAACCCTTACAAAAGAGATTTGGCAGATTTTTTTTTCTTTTTAAATCATTATTTAAAACATGAAACAATCTATTTTGTCCCCTACAATGACAGAAGCAGTTATATTCACTCTCTCAGGACATGAGGCAGCCAGATGTAATTACTTCTGCAAATTTCCAAAGGCTTGAATAGATATAGATAGCAATAAAATGTTACAGACTAGACACAGATATAAGAGGAGTAGTACAAGCTGTGATTGCAGGACTACTCTTAAGGTGAAGAGTTTCTCTGGTCTCTGCTACTGTCAACATAGTGAAAATTAAACATCCAACAGAAGCAAACTCTGACTCCTCCTAGGCTCTCCTTTCCTCATCTGAGGCTTCATACAAGATCCCTGGATGAGTAACTCCATGACTGCACATTTAGGGGCTCATGCCATGCCTCAGTCCCCAAATCCACTGAAACATCACTTTGATGCTTCAAAGGGGGTTGCAAAGGAAGTGGAGGCTGAGAATTTACTCTGAGCTCTGAAAACACGTCTCTATATGTGGTTTTAAACTGCCAATTAAAAAAAAGTACTAAATAATTATCCCCAGTCATAAAATTTCAGAGGGCAAAAACCCTCAGCAGATGTGCCAGTGAGTGGCATGTTTTTATACAAAGTCTTCAAGTTCTTGCATGAGAACTATTTACTTCTCACCCATGCATATTCTGGAGAAAACAGACTTGTATGGGAAATATTGTTAGGCATCTCTAAAACCTGGAGACACAGTAGTAAAGTCTGTATGCCACTCATGCTTTGACTTCCTCCCCACCAGATATTGGATATACCAAAAAAGCCTGGCAAAATATATAGAATCAGAGAATCATAGCATTGTTTAAATTGGAAAAGAACTTTGAGTTCATGCAGCCCAACTGTTAACTCAGCACTGCCAAGTTCACCACTAAGGCCTGTCCCTCTGTGCTCCATGTACAAAAATACCTCCAGGGATGGTGACTCATCAACTTTCTCAGGCTTGACAGCCCTTTTTTGTGAAGAAATTTTTCCAAATAGCCAATCTAAATAGGTATTATTTCTGGATCTCTCCCAAAGATATTATACATAGGCTTATATTCCAGAGTCTACATCACTTCCAATACTATTTTATTACACAACGCCAAAATGGAATTATGTAATCACAGATGGGAATTTCATTTTAAAAGCTAAATGAAAGGTTGTACTGCAGTAGACTGCAATTTGGAAGAAGATACATGCCACTAGTAAAAGATAATAATGTTTGGTGAGAAGCATTAGGTTAATCTGATTAAACTTAACTTTATTGGTTTTAGGAAGTAACATAAATCATTTAATCCTTCTCAGTAAAATAATAGTGATTAACCAAACACTGTTTGTTGATAGCTTTCTAATCTATTGTTCACAGAAATAAGGAAAAAGAGAAGTAAAATTAACTTTTTTAAGAATCCCTGTCTGAACATATGTTTGAAAAATACCTAGGAAAGTAATAATCTAAATTCTAGCAAATATTAGGTAAGACTGATACTTTCCTTGCAGTTTAGATAAATATTTGCCACTTTATTACTCTTCTGTCTGACAGTGGTACTGCACTGCAACAATGATGGATGATAGCTATCTATGTATTTATCCACTGGGAAATATAGACTTATCAAATTGTAGTCCTGGGACGGTCAAAGGGATAAAAAGTAAAATTCAAGAACTTTATCAAATGTCAGACTCAAAATTATAAATTCCAGAGCATTTTATTTTTTTTTTTACAACTCTACATTGGCATGGGACAAATAGAAAATGTATGAACAAACTCAAAACACATATAATTTAAAAATATATAGTTTTGTAATGGATCAAATCAATCCATCTGAAAGTTTTCCCTTACAGAAAACAGGCTGGGGGAGGTGCCATGCCAGTGTGAGAATTTCACATTCAAAGAATCACTGTAATGTTAAAACTTGGAATACAAAACCAAAACAACAACAACAAAAAATCCCTCTCCCCAACCCCCCCATCATGCCCAAAAACTTTGAAGACTGGACACAACTTACAAGGAAGTCTGCTGTCTCCTAGGAGCATGGTTAAGGGACACTGGAAAACTCTCCAGTCTACCAAGAGCCTCTGATTACTACCCACTTAGTTAGTTGTTACAACCGACAACGACGAAATAAAGACAAGTCCAGGAGCAATCAAAAGAGACTTCAGGGTCATGTAATGATTGGTAGAGGGATCAGGAGCACAGGAGCACAATTTTCTCTATTCTTACAGAAACAAAGAATAATACTGATAGAAATAGGCAGACCTATCCAGTCAATGCATGGCTCTGAGGTTGAGGTCAATGGAAAAATTTTGGGTTTGTCAGCCATGGAATGATCTATTTAACACCTGATCAACTGACACTTGAAAGGATACACCTATCTCAGAGGAGAAAAAGAGTTCTAGCACAGAAGCTAGCAGGGCTCATTGACAGAGTCATCCATTAACTAGCTTGGAGGCGGGGAAGGGACAAAACCAGGCTTGCCAGTGATGAATGATGGAACGGTGTGCCAAAATTTGAGGAAACAAGAACCGATGGAATCCCTCAATCTGTTTCACAAAGTGTTGGTTGTGTTGACTACAAAGTACCACACCTGAAATATTTCTATACCAATTCATGCAGCTTGGGGAACAAACAAGAGCAGCTCGAGGCTTTGGTCTGGTCCCACAGACATGACATCACTGACGTAAGTGAAACCTGGTGGGATGAGTCCTGTGACTGGAGTGCCCTGTTGGATGGTTACAGGCTCTTCAGGAGGGATAGGCAGGGCAGAAGAGGCAGAAGGGTGGCATTGTATGCAATAGAAGGGGTAGAATGTATGAAGCTCAAACTTGGCAATGGCACTGTTGAGAGCACCAGGATAAGACTGAAGGGACAAATAATGCAGATGTCATCGTGTGAGTCTAGTATAAACCTCCTAGCCAGGATACTGATGCTGACATTCTTTAAGGAACCAAGGCACACTTCGAAGACAGCTGTCTTGGGAATCCAGAGAAGTCCCAGATAACTGAAAGCTGGAAAACGTTGTCCTGATTTTCAAGAAGGGCAAGGAGGAGGACCCCAGAAACTGCAGGCCTGTTAGTCTCACTACAGTGACTGGTAAATTTATGGAGAAGATTATTCTGGGAGTTATTGAAAAACACTTGAAAGACAATGCAGTCACTGATTACAGCCAGCACAGCTTTGTGAGAGGAAAGTCCTGCTTCTCAAANTTTTTTTTTTTTTTTTTATGACAAGGTAGCCCACTTCAAGACAAGCCAGTTGATGTAATGATTTTGGGTTTCAGTACTGTCTCCTGTCAAATCCATCCAGACAGAATTTCCAAAACACAGCTGGTTAAACATGTCATGTGATGGGTGGGCAACTGGCTCACAGGTCAGGTCAAAGGGTTATAGTGAATGGGGTGACATCACACTGGTGACCTGTCACTAGTGGGGTTCAGCAGGGCTCCATCTTCAGTCCTGTGTTCTTCAACAACATTATAAATTACTTGGATGCAGGACTAGAATGGATAGTAAGCAAGTTCTCAGATGATGAAAGCTGGGAGGAACCGCTGACTTTTGAAGGCAGGGAGACCCTGCAGAGAGACCTGAACAAATTAGAGGTTTGGGCAGTCACTGACCATGTGTAGTTTAACAAGGAAAACTGTCAGATTTTGCACCTGGGATGGGACAACCCCAATGTATGGACAGAGCACCCTGGATGTATTCTGGAGAGCAGTGTGGCAGAAAGTGATCTGGGGGTCCTCGTTGAAGGAAAGTTGACCATGAGTCAGCAGTGCCCTGGCAGCCAGGAGAGCCAGCCCAGTCCTGGGGGACATCAGGGACAACATCACAGCCGGGCAAGGGAGGGGATTGTTCCCCTCTGCTCTGCACTTGTGTGGCCTCACCTGGAGTGCTGTGGGCAGTTTTGGGTGCCACAATATAAAAAGACATTAAACTATTAGAGAGTGTCCAAAGGAGGGCAACAAAGATGGTGAAGGACCTGGATGGTGAGGGGAAGCTGTGTGAGGAGCAGCTGAGGTCACTTGGTCTGTTCAGCCTGGAGAAGAAGAGACCCATTGCAGTTACAGCTTCCTCATGAGGGGAAGAGGAGAGGCAGGCACTGATCTGGTCTCTCTGGTGACCAGTGACAGGACCTGAGGGAATGGCCTGAAGTTGTGTCAGGGGAGGTTTAGGCTGGATATTAGAAAAAGGTTCTTCTCCCAGAGGGTGGTTGGGCACTGGAACAGGCTCCCCAGGGAAGCGGTCACAGCACCAGTCTGAGAGAGTTCAAGAAGCATTTGAACAATGCTCACCATCACATGGTGTGACTTTTGGGGATGGTGCTTTGGTGGGCCAGGATTTTGACTTCAGTGATCTTTGTGGATCCCTTCCAGCTCATCTTGCTCTGTGATTCTGTGATTCTATAATTTTGTGAAGTAAGCAAAGTGAATTTTTTTTAATATTTTCAGATGATGATGATGAATAAATGTTATGGCAGTACATACAAGAAGGATATAGAAAAACATGGGGTTTGATACAGTGTATAATGTCTAGTTTTCTCTTTTTCTTAACAGGACTGAGCTTATGGTATTAATTAATAATAACTGTTCCAAACATCTTTTTTTTTGCTTAAACTTTGAGTCCACAGGCTCTTGGGAAACGTCACTACAAAGCATACATGAAGTTTGAGAGTTCTGAACTATTCTAACTCCACTTAAAAACTTTATTTATCGTTTCCTTTCCTAAAACTGTTTTTGGTCTTCTAAATGACTATTTTCTTTCAGTTAATGCCAGACAATCTCCTTAAGTACTTTGTTTTAATGTGTAAATGATTCGTCAACGGTTTCTCTTCCACTTATGCAGGATTTTAAAAAAAAGCCTTTTATGAATAATGAACTTTTATACTTGGCTGTCACCTTAATTGAGAAATGATAATTTTTAACGTTATTATTCTTTAGGGGAAGTTGTTCTGAAGTATCACTCTTGAAGAGAATATATTTTAGTCCTGTGTCATCTTCTGATTTATCATGGCAATTTTAAGTCTTGCATAATTGTTTTGACCTAAAATTAGAAAAATATGTTAGTGTTTCCATTGACTAGACAGTGTGGCAGTCCTTGCAATGTCACTATACGTATCTATATATACATATCTGTATATACATAAATCACAGTACTTCTGCTTTCCACTCTCTAATCATGTCTGGCTGGGGGTTTAAGATTACCATTATCATTTATAAAATGTGTATATATATATATATATGTGTAGCTTTGTACTCAGACATGAAGCTATCCACAATTGGAAAGTCTAGAATCCTACAGACCTTACACATGTAAGTGTGTAAAATAAAGAGGAAGAAGTAGAGACAGAAGATATTAGCATACTAGAAATGCATTTCTTGACATATCAGTGTCTTGACTTGTCTCAAAGAATTGGTTCAGGATAAAGCTGTTATGTACTGTTATATTACCGAAGAGACCAAGACTATTTTTTCCCATCTTAGCTTTACATACAACCATATGTGTGTCTCATTTGCCTGTTTTCTGTTTTCTATGTCCCCCTGTATCTGCTAAAATAGTTGATGGATACATTGTATACCATTAAAAATCATTGCCAACCTGCTTGTAGACATATTCTGGCTGGTTATACTCATTAAGCTCTTTAAAGAAGAACAATGAACTATTTGGAATTCAAACCTGTTTGAATTGGCTCTTAAGTACCAACATAACACTAATAGCAATACCATAATATTCATTATGTCATTACTATTAAGAGAGGGCTGAACAGAACAATGTGTATCTTTTTTACTCCAAGGAGAAGTTAGTTTAAAAGGAGAAAGGAATATTTTGAGGTGAAAAATTATCTCACAAAGAGAGAATTTTCAATTGTCCTGAAGATATCTTTTGTGGATACATTTATTTCTTTTGTTAAATTCTTGTCCTCAAACAGCTTGTGTAAGAAAAACATGTAAAACAATGTTAAAATACATTCAAATACTATTTCTTTTTTCAGTCAGGTTTTACTTGCACAGTCTGTAACTGCTGGAAGGTAATAACAGTTGTTTCCCACTAAGCTCCCTAGAACACAAATCCTTGTAAAAACAATCATTCCCAAAGATGTGTTACAATTTTTTTTTTTTTTGTACAGAAGATTCTTTTTGTTGAGTTTATCACAAGATCATTTAAAAGGCATAAACTGATACAGCATGTTCAAGATCTGAAATTAAGTCTGCAGGCAGACCCCCTGAGAGGACTGTAAATGATTTGCAGATAGCTCTGCTTAACAGCTCTGTTACCAGTGGGGTCTCAGTTAAGTTAGAATAAAATTTACCATTCTTTTTGTATTGTTCAGTAAGGAAACATAAGTTTTACTTGATACTGTATGCTTATTTTTCTAAGATAACTTACTGGAGATTGGGAAAAAAAATTATAACTTCAAATGTAAGCCTGATTCTTCTTATTTGCACAAGGAAGAGGCTTTTGACCTGTCCCAACCTGCAGGGCACAGGCTGAGCCATGAAATGGGCCACAAGAAGGGCTATGAAGTGGTCATCAGCAGTGAGGCAACAGCCTGCAGGTATCTGTATTCCAGGCTTTAGTGATGTGACTTGTTGATTAGCAGAGTTTGGACATTTCCAATGAAAGAATAATAACTTTAAATTCTTTTTCACTTTGAGTTTTCCTCGTGTTCTAGCTATTTTTCTCCAATGTGTAAAAGAGAAACACTTTTTTCCATTCTCTGGGATTTTTTGCCATCTCATAAATTACTTTCTTATTAAGGCTGTTGTACCAGACAGTAGAGCTAGATTATAGAGCAAGGGTTACAGGGTAAACATTTTATGTGGTCAAATCCAAACATTTTTTGGGAGCAAATTTGGCAGTAGAGAGGACCCTCCAAGCCATCATTGATCTGCTAAAGTGGGTCCTGTCATAAGAGTAGATTGTGGTCTCGTTTATCCTGCATGGGCATGTATTAAAACAGTACACTGTGGCTGCTACTCAGAACAGAAGTGGGTTGTTTTCCTTTTGTGAAGACTGGGGTGCAGAAAATACTCTGACAGTAGTGCCTATCACAGAATCCCAGAATCATTAGGCTTGGCAGGGGACTTCATCTAATGGACCTTAGAGATCACCTAATCCAACCCCCATGCCAAGGTAAAGGTAAAGAAATTCTTCCTCAGGTTGAGGTAGAACTACTTGTGTTTTAGTTTATGGTCATTGCTCCTCATCCTGTCACTGCACACCACTGAGATGTCTTGCACCATTCTCTTAACACTCACCTTCAAGATATTTATTTGCATTCATAAGATTCCTTCTCTCTCTTTTCTAGACTAAACATGCCCAGCTCCCTCAGTCTCTTCTCACACGAGAGATGCTCCAGATCCCTCCCCATATTTGTGATCCTCTGCTGGACGCTCTCTCTTCAAGTCTTTTACTGAGGGGCCCAGAACTGGACACAGTATTTCAGATGTGGCCTTATTCAGGCCAAGCAGAGAGGCAAGATTCACCGCCTCCACCTGCTGACCCCTGGCTTCCTGCTGCACCCCAAGGTACCATTGACCCTCCTGGCCACAAGGGCACTGCTGGCTCATGGTCAGCTTGGCACCCACCAAACTCCCACGTCCTTCTCTGCAGAGCTGCTTTCCAGTAGGTCAAGCCCCAGCCTGTGCTGGTGTTTGGGGTTTTTGCTTCTCAGGTGCAGGACCCTGCACTGGTCCTTGTTGAGCCTGACTGGATTTCTGTCTGCCCAACAATTCAGTCCAGCATTGCTGTCCTGCTGAATGGCAGCACAGCCTTCAGGTGTATCAGCCACTCCCCCTAGTTTTGTACCATCAGTAAACGTGCTCAGAGTGCATTCTATCCCTTTGTCCAGATTGTTGACAAACTTGAATAAGACTGGAGTCAACACTGATTCCTGGGAAACACCACTGACTACACACCTCCAACTGGGTTTTGCTTTGCTGGCCATGACACTCTGAGCTCTGCCATTCAGGCAGTTCTTGATCCACCTCATTGTCCTTTCATCTAATTGCATTTCCTGAGCTTACCTATGAGGATATTATAGCTGACAGCATCAAAAGCCTTGCCAAAGTTGAGGGAGACAATATACTGAGCTCTGTAATACACACATAGCATGAAAAGCTGCAGAAAGCACAAAGAATATCAAATAATTTCATAATGGTTTGGGGTGTTTGGTTTGTTGTGGTTTTTTTTTTGTTTGGTTTTGTTTGGTTTTGTTTGGTTTGGTTTGGTTGGGTTTTGTTTGGTTTGGTTTGGTTGGGTTTTGTTTGGTTTGGTTTGGTTGGGTTTTGTTTGGTTTGGTTTGGTTGGGTTTTGTTTGGTTTGGTTTGGTTGGGTTTTGTTTGGTTTGGTTTGGTTTTGTTGGGGGTTTTTTTTGTTTTTTGTTGGTTTTTTTTTTTTCTCTAAGGATTTCAGTAAAATATCCTGTTCTTTGCAGCAGAGAGTGGTTTGTGAGACAGCAGAAACCTGGCTGAGATTGAGAATTTAGAACTGAAATGTCAAAGCAGAAAAGGTACCTCCGTGCATTAGATTAAACACTGTCCCATTAAACACTATCCTATCCCTCTCCATGGCATTTTTACTGTCTATAGCCTCTTCCCTCTCTCAAATGATGACTTCTTTTTAATTTGACTTGTAGACTGTTGATTTCTTTTTTTTCAGTAAAGGAAGTCCAGCTGCATCATTCAAGGTAAAAGTCTTTGTTAGGGAACGAGGGTTTTGTCAGGTGATATACAGTGGACATCAGTACATCTAAGATCAAACTCTGGTTATAACCCAATGTTCTTAAAATAGTTCTGAACTCTGACTTACTGCATAATAAGGAAATGGGTAAGACCAGTAATGTAACAAAGCATGTTCAGTATGTTCAGAGCCTGAGTGGATTACTCCTAGAAGAATACATTAAAAGTGTGTTTACTAACACTTTGTAAGAGTCTTGTGGTCTGGTTTATCCATAGAATTGCAGAAATTGATCTTGAAACTGTTGTTCACTGACTGCTTGCTAATTCTGTGCCATTCATAGATGCAGAAATCAAGTTTTGGTGTTGACTGGAGTCAAAGCATGTAAGCTGAACATTTTTTCCACTGAAATTCGTGGCATCTTAGCAAATAATGTGTCATTTCTGTGACCCCTTTCTTTCTCTCCTTCACCAAGCCCTGCCTGTTTTATTGAAGTCATGCTAAAACTCATTTTGACTATCTTTCTCTTTCTAAAATGAGTCGAAGGTACCATCCAAAGGACTTTTTGTGCAACTTGGAAATACAAGTCCCTTCTGAGAAAACATGCATAGCTATGCAAGTGGATGCCAATTTCCACAACTTCTAGAGAGAGCTAGGATATTCTGCCTAACAAGATGGTAGCTGAATCTCCCACCAGGTATCCTGTTCCTTCAAATGCTTGCTTTCTGTTATCAAAATGGAGCTCTATACTCTCTGAGATGATGCAAATGAGAGAAACATGGAGAAAGGAGCACATGAACTGAAATTTGGCAGAAGCTTTTAAATATCGCATTCTGGCATGACCTGATTTTATAGTCACAGAAATATCTTATTGTCAGAGAACTGCCTAAAATGAGGGTCTAAAAAAGCAAATAATTTGTTCTTGTGGGTGAGACAGGTACACAGCCACATGTGCAGTTTTGTGTGCAACTTGGTAAAATAGTCTACAAGTACATGTTGCAAATAGTTCTGCAAAAAAGAACATCCCTACTTGCTCCAAATACACATTTAGCATCTAAAAATAAATCTTTTTCAATTTTGGTGTGTGAAAACTTCTCACTAGCTGCCTTTCCAATTGTACTCCTAGGATAATATTGCTTCTGGGTCAATCTTTTTCACTTAAAGCACAGTCCACAGTATGTATGCATGGACTACAGTTCTCAGATCCCCAGATCTTGACAAAAATATTTTCTTTCTAAAACAAGGTTGTAGATTTTTCAGTGAGGCCTAAGTCTGTGAAAAATTTCAGCTGCCAGACCATGGCAGTTCCAGGAAATCATGCATAGCTTTAAATATTGAGTTGGGTTTTTTTTACTTATCCATTTCTATAATGAATCATATGGGATGAAATTCCCAGGGAAAAAAATGTAGAAAAAGTCAGCCACATTGTCTGAAGTCCTCAACAAGGTTAAAAGTATCTGAGGCAGGTTTAAGTAACAAATGTTGTCAATATTGCTATGGCACTTAAGAAAAACCCATGGAATACACACATCCAGCACATAAGCCCTGCATTTTTCCAGGGATAATTTATCTCTATTTCTGAGAGTACTTCTACATTAGCAAAAGATTGGTCTTGTTAATATGATCTACACCCGAGAATGTTACATGACACTTTATCACCAATGATGTATTAACTGGAGACTGTAACCTGAAAATAATGAACACAGGAGTATAACTCCACTACCATGCCATAAACTCTGGAATTTACTTTACTTTTCCCTGCAAGAATTGTGTGTCTTGTGAATGTAATTGCTATACACTGCTTAGGCCTACATTTTATTTAACTTTTCTCACATGTTTACCTTCACTGACTGCTTGCTGTGTTTTAATACCAAGAGAAGCTATTTAATCCACTCAAATATTTCCATTAGATTCTCCTTCTAAGTAGCACTATGGACAATTACACCTCCTAGTAAGGCAGGTACTCATTGTTAGAACAATGTCTGTTGTCACTGGAGCACAAAATAATCTGTGTGACTCATGAATTGAGGCAGATTCAAAAAGGTTTTTAATCGCATTGTAGTTCTTTAATGTTCATATTATTATTTTTTTTCCATTACCTAAGATCTGAGACAAATCAATTTCAATAAATTCACTGATACACTGAATAAGGTTAGAGTAAAATCTCATTTCTCTCTCTTTCTTTACTTTTTGGATTTCTGATAGGGTTTTTTGTGTTATTATGTTTTCTTTTGCAAGGTCCTTTGTATTTTTCTGAGTGTTGTTACCCAACAAAACAATCTTTAATTTGCAAAGCAAATCTAGCATTTTTTTTCTAGGGGTTTATTCTTCTCTTCCTTTCTTTCATAGAAGGCTTTGGACCTCTTCAGAAGGAAAGAGTTCAGTGATGAAAAGTGTCTAGATGCCTAGTGATGATACAGCTGTTTTGTGATCTTAGACAAAATTTTCTCCTGCTCAATTGCCATATTGCAGACATCTCACACTGAGAATATTAATACTTATGATGAGAAATAATATGATTCTTGGTATCCAGATGTACTTCATGAAGGGAAGTAATTCAGTACCAAAAAAAATATTACTTCAGCTTCACCCCAAGGGTCTACTCCTTCTTAGGCCATCTAAGAAAAATTATGTTTCCTTATAATAGTGACATTAGGAATATCTGATCCTTTTCATTTTTGGAGGCTTTAAATGTTATTTTAGCAGCTTTGAATACACTGGATTTTTCTTTTCCCTTTTGAATTGGGCAGGTCACTGTGGTTTGCTAGAAAATTAGATTGCAATAAGATGTCTTAAGAATATCTTTCTCGAGTTCTTTTCTGGTTTTGTTCTGTTGTGTTTTTTTATGATTTTTTTAATGCTGAATTACAGCATTTCTCAATTACAGAAACATCTTATGTTCTTACTCTGAAAATACAGATAATTTACATATGATTACATTATTATTATTATTAAAATTAT
>WAAE01002219.1:0-17189 GCA_013400495.1 Nicator chloris | reverse complement strand
AATTTAATAATTAAAAATTAAATAAAATAATAAGGGGTAATAATAACAGTAAAAATAATAATAGTAATAATAATAATAATGGGAAAAAACCAGTGATGCACAACGCAATTGTTCACTGCCCACTGACAGATGCCAGGCCCTCCTCCTGAACCCAGATTGGCCAAGATTCTGGGTGACACCCCCAGTTTATGTAGTGGGCATGAGATTCTGTTTTGTGGAATATCCCTTTNGATTAGTAGCTGGGTACACTCATCGTAAGTATTGCTGTGGTTTTAAGCTCAGCTGGAAAAAAAACACTGCAGCCACTCCTCAAGTTCCTCCATCTCTTCCCCACCACCCCAGTGGAATGGGAAAGAAAAGCAACATAAAATTTGTATATTGAGAAAAGAACAATTTAATAATTAAAAATTAAATAAAATAATAAGGGGTAATAATAACAGTAAAAATAATAATAGTAATAATAATAATAATGGGAAAAAACCAGTGATGCACAACGCAATTGTTCACTGCCCACTGACAGATGCCAGGCCCTCCTCCTGAACCCAGATTGGCCAAGATTCTGGGTGACACCCCCAGTTTATGTAGTGGGCATGAGATTCTGTTTTGTGGAATATCCCTTTGGCCACTTTGAGACACCCATCCTGGCTAAACTCCCTCCCAGTTTGTTGGGTTTTTTGCATACCTCGTCACTGGCAGAGCATGAGACAAGGGAAAAAAGAGTCCTTGAGTTGGGATAAACGTGACTTAACAAAACACAAAAAAATCAGTGAGTTATCAACACCATTCTCATTCTGACTCTAAATCACAGCACTGTAACAGCTACTGAGAGAAATACTGTAGCTGAAACCACGACAAGTATTTAGTTGCATTTACCTGCCACAATGTGTTGCATGCCTTGTTAGGCCATGCTGCTGAGGGCTTTTCACCTGTTGCCAAAATCCCTGGGCTCAGGCCTTCCAGAGTTAGGGTGGTTTTCTGCCTGGATGATAGCACTCACTTCTTGTAGACATATAACTATTTCTCAGTTTTATTAGATTTATTGACGAGAAAACCCTGAGTGTTTGTAGAATAATTTCAGTTACTCCTTTTCTGTCTGCTTTTCAGGGCCTACCACACAGTCAAAGGTTATTTTTAGGAACAGAAGTCAAGACAATTTGACAGGAGCTCAAAGGAGCTGGGGGCTCAGTTGAACAGGATGCAGTGGATTGTCTCTTATCAGTTCTCATCAGTATTGCTAGTTGCTTGGCAAAGGGGGAACAAGTGTGAAAGTGATATAACACAAACTCCTACTAGTTCAGATTCCCTAACATTGTACTTACCTAATCTGTTGGACACATGCTTGATGTACCTTGAATATGAGTCTACTCATAGAGAAGCTTGTTTCCTTAGTTCAAGCTGTAGAGACACATGAAGGTACTGTTAGAATGATAAAGGTGGCCACTTCAATTCCTAGTGTCAGCTGTGTTGAAGCTGCATCATATATCACAACAACAATATGACATGTACCATATATGACTGAAGAGTTCCTTGAATATTAAGCAGTGCATAGCAAAGTCAAAGAAAACAATGAACCAAATAAAAAGACAATTTTGTTTCATAATCACACAGGAAATATAAATAACAGGCATACATGTAAGGTACCAAGTATTATATTTTTCACAGATGAAAGTTTCAGAGAAACTGTTGTTATTTTTGTTAATAATTAGCTCTCATATGTAGTAAACCATCTCTTTGTATATGCTTATAACCATCTGTAGAAATTATACTAAATTTCCTAAGGAACAACATTGACATGAAAAATTCTTTTTAGCCTGTGAGAGTCAATCTAGTTTTATTTTCATTGTTTCTGAAGTGAGTGGCCAAGACAAAGTTTTTAATGAAACCTCACAAAGATGATAAATGTACACCTGGAAGGGAATATTTTTTAAATCACTATTATTGAAATTAATTAGAGTACCCATGGTACATGGGATTTTTTTTAAGCATTCTGAACCTAGCTGAGAATCTTCTAGTGAGCTGAGCTGCCAAAGGCCAGAGTGAGTGTGACAGAGGCATGACCTGTTTGATTTGAAAGGCAAGGCATGTATGTTATTATGGAATATTTCTCAGTGTACAACTAGGTTGAAAACCAGTTAATATACCAAAAGTACTGCCTATGCAATACAAGCATATACACTGTGTATTGCAGACACATAGAAAATACTTTACTGCATGTATATACTATATATGATATAATATTTTAGCTGTAATGTCACTGTGCTATTTTGGTGGCAGACAAAAAAAAGCAAAAGCCCCAAATAATTTTGTAAATTATGCTGTGGATGTTAACAGCTTTTGTAATGCAACTCATTTATTTGGCTCACAGATCACCTCAGTCAACTCTGCACAGCTACAGGGGATTAAGAGAAGAAATGAATCTAGGAAAATACTGTTGTAGCAGGGTATATTCACAGATTTCACAGTATTAACAGCAGATAAATATCTGAATGCGTTCGCATTTTCATGCTTTTGTTTAGAATGGCTGGTATGTATTAGTAATTAAAATGTTCCCAATTTGTCCTGCAGAATAAACTATAATAGATTAATCTTGGTTCATTATGAAATTGTATATATGAAAAGTTTATGAGTAGAGGTATAACTTGAATCAGCAGTAAAATACTTGTATTTAGATAAAGCTGCTTTCCATTCTCCTTTGAAAAGAGGATGGGATTGCTTTTCTCCATACTTTACAAGAAGATGGACTCTTATTCATACAGACTGCTCATGCTTTGAGATCTAACAGAGTCATGGAGTATTTGCAAGTGATGAGGGCAATGCTTGCTGATGCCTGCCTTTACAGTCCATGCAGACTTGTGTTTTGCTATTCCTCTGCTGTATTATCAGCTGAACTGTTGCTGGCCTTTCTCTGTAGGCTTTTCTCCACCTCCAGCGGCTGTTAAAACTACTCTTCAGGGGAACTTGAGGCTTTTATATTTTTGCATTGCTGTGTTAACATAGTAATATCAGTGGGGAGGAGGCATGCTAAGGGCACCCCTCTGTTTTGCCTTTTGCTTATCTCTGGCTTGGTCTTGCTTGCCCCCTCCAGTAGTTGCAAACCTTTAAGTTCACTGAAGGGAGACAGTGAAATTTGAGAGGAAGGTGGAGAACAGCTAAAAGGCCCGGGACCAGCATGGCCAGCAATTGCAAAAAACTAATTTTTCTCTCTGACTCTGTCGCCAGTGACCTGTGTAACCTTGAGGAGGTTGTTTTTATCACATAGCCTCTGAGACAAAGAAAAGCGAAGGGGGCAGCAGAACTGCTGGCTCGAGAGATGCGATAGCACAAACCCTTGAGCAGAGCAATGTGATTGCTATCACCGCACTCCTCGGCAGCACAGACGGCCCCGCTGATTGCTGCAGTCGGGGGTGGGAAGCGAGGAGCTCAGAGCAGGGCTGTGTTACAGGGTAACTGCAGCTTGCAGCAGCGCAGCCCCGTGCCAGGGAGGCCTGGCAGGGTGACCTGTGGTGAGCAGCTTCCTTTGCTGAGGAGGTGTACTGCAGGTGGTGCAATTAATTATGTCCAGGCTGATTGCCACAAAGCAATAGGCTTAAAAAGCAAAGCACTGATGTGTACTAACCTTCCAACAGCTTTGTCACACCAAGTCTGAGAGTTACCTTTAGTTGACACAAGTGCCAAGGGCAACAAGCTGACAATTATTGCAAACATTTTCTTCCTTTGCCTCACTGTAACATCTGATCCTCTAAAAGCTGCAGTAGCCATGTGTTTTGCTGCTGCTTTGCACTTTCACTGGGGTATCCCTGAGCAAAGATGATTATTAAGACAGTCATTGCCTTTTTTGGGTTCCTGTGAGACTTGGGGAGCAGGGACTTTCGTCTCCCTGGCCTTGCAGCCATGCCGCACTTTGTGCACCCTCTGGTGCTGACACAGCACTCAGCAGGGGTTTGCTTCCTCTGGAGAAAAGCCATAACCTGAGCAGCTTGGCACCCTGCTTTAGGATTCCCTGGAAGAATTTGGATATATAAGATGACACTGCCATTAGATTTTAGCTAACAAAATCAATGTGCTCATAAATCATCTCCTTGGTGGCAAGGCCATATTAATGAATTCATGTATCAGAATATCTGAGCTATACTTCTTTAAAAACCCAGCAGAGGAAGCAAAACCACACTGATATCTTCCTCTGGGTGCCAGGAAATCCAGCCAGGCTGAGGAGGGCATACCTGGCCCTGGCCCTCCCCACGGGGCAGAGGGCAGAGGGGCCAGCAAAGGCAAGGGGAGGGTTGTGCCCTGTTCTGAAGGTCTTTAATGGGGTTCTGGTCCTGTCTCCCAGACTGCGTTGGTGTATTTGGGTGGGGACAGTGCGAAAAGATGTTGGTGCAGGGGAAACTGAGGGGCAGGGGCTGGGGCAGCACACTCCCACACACCTCTGGGTGGGGAAGAGGAAAGAAAATGACAGTGCTTCCTCTGTACAGACAGATAGCTACTTCAGTCATTGCTGCCAAAGAGTCAGGATCTGCTGCCTGAAAAACAGAGACCAATTTTGCTGGTTAAGTAGTTATTACAAAGTCCTTCAAATACTGAATTTTTCTCTAAGGAAAAATAATTAAACAAAGCAATGCAAAGAAGTAAATACTTGCTCTGAGAAGGATGTCCTGCAGTCTTTAGGGAGATCACAAAAGGAGAACAGTCTTGGCTGTCTTGCAGTAATATTGGCAATTGGGGAAACACCATGAAAGCTGCAGGCACCAGGCTGTCAAATGGTCAGAGCACTGGAATTTTACACTAGATGTGAATTTTTTGCCATATTTGTACAGAGAATCAACTTTCCACAGGCATATGTGTGATGACAGTCCGTGATTCCCACAAGTGTAGCAAAAGTTGGTGTCTTAACTCTTCTGCCATTTTGTCTTAACTCTTCACAGCATTGCTCAGAAAGTCAGAATAATAAGATATTTTCATTCTTTGTTTGCAATTTCTTCCTGCTGTTTGCAGTTTCTCCCACATAATCTTCCTGATCTCTCTCCTTTTTTCTCTGCCACTGGTGGTAGGCAGGTTACATACAGAAGAGCATTTTACAGTACATGAATAATAGTTTCTTCAGCACACTGCTGAGTCAAAGCAGGCACAGCAGTGTTCATTTAAAAAGGCTGGGGACCTTTGCTGGTTGCTAAATGTGTGTGTGCGTGACTCTCTAAAGCCAGTGGGCTGCTGCAGTGGCTGCCCAGACAATACTGTCCTAGCAGGTCACCGGGAGCCTGGAGAGCTTTGTGGGGGCTTTGTTAGTGCTGAGCAGCACAGTGTGTGGGAAACCCTTGCATTTTATTGTTGTGCTAATGGTTGCTTGTTTAAAAGAACAGCTTTTGAAAATTAAAATTTGTAAATGTGGGTTTAATTTTGTCAGGACTTCTACTACCTTCTGTGTTAATCGAGTACTAACCAATTCTGAGTAATACGCTTATCAACATTTATCTGCTGAGTGGCAGGGCTAGAAATGCACAGGGTTTTGGCAGGATAATAACTGGGTTCTTGTGATTAAGACTTTCCACCTGCTGGTGGGTGTCTTGTTCCAGTGGGCTATTTCTCACTGACCCACCACTGAGCAATGTGGATGGCAGTACTTAAGCACTAAAATAAACTTTAATTTGAATCATCAGGATCCTGTTCAACTTGTACCACACGGGCAGGGAAGGTGTAGCAACGCAGCTCTCAAAACCTGGGTTGCCAACACTCGAAGTGGCAACTGACCACAAAGACAGATGTCCCTTCTCATGCAGAAGCCCTGCTGCATGGCTCATCTGGGGAAAATAGACTTCAAATACATTACCCAGAGCAAAAGATAAGGGGTGAGGTGGAATGGTGCCATACTGCTGCATCACAAACTTCTGTACATGCAGATTTCATCTCAGAAATTGAATTTTTCTGGCTAGTTCCCAAGTAATTGTCTTGACTGATTAACACAGCGTTGCTTTTCTCTAAATAAATGCCATCCATTAGTAAGTTAGATAAATACTCCAGGTCTTACCACTGTTGGGTTCCTAAGCTTGATGTTTTCTCAATCTCACTGAAGTTTTGTTAATGAAGACTATTAACTCCTTGTGATTCCTTTACATCATTGATGTTTGCAGGACTGTCCATGTTGCTGTGGGTCAATTCCATAGGTATTGCAGTGAGCTGCTCAGTGACAATGGTGAGGGGAATTTAAACTTTCCATTCTATAATGAGAGGGGTACAATAAAAAGCATCCCTATAACCCTCTGTATGAACACTGCTTGGTGACCTTCTGAGGGACTTTTCTGCCTCGATTTGCCTCTAAGCCCAATGGGTCATCTTGTCTGATCCAAGTTCCTGGTAGCGTGTGTTTTTTTAGGATACTACCTGCAGAGAAATTATTTCTTTAAAAAGGCTCAACAAAATTATGAAGAGAATAGTTGATCCAACAAAATCACCTACTTAAATGAACTATGCCAGTGAAGTTTAAAGAAGTAGTCTTGTGTGTAGACTGTGCTGTTCATGGTAAGAATCACTAGGAATATTCGGTTTATGATTTGTATCTGCATAACTACTTCTGTTTTTCTTGCCATTGAAGGGGATTTAAATACAAGGAACATGCCTTTAATGCAACCATATACTTTTGATTGTGCCCTGAAGTTCTTTTACTCTTATGGAAAATAGTAGACAGATGTACTCATTGCAGCTGAGGTAAGATGATGCATCATTAAAAGATGAAAACCAACCAAAAAACCCAACCAACCAACCAAAGCAAACCACAAAACCCAAAAGAAACCATTTGACTTTGGATTCATGCAAATATTCAAAAATTATTCTATATAAGGATGTAAAAAATATTTAACAAATATTAAATATAATTTCTTTGGCCAAACATTAATGTAATCAATTTGCCTATCATACAACTTTCTGAAATCAGTGTTGTTAGATTATTGTCTGTGGAGCAGCCTAAGAAGCAATAAGTGCAAGACTTTTAAATTTGGGAATGTAACTTAAAATTCACTAGACAAAACTATTCTTCAAAATGAAGTAGTTTCCTTCATGCTTCCAACTCTGTGCAGAGTACAGGAAAGAGGGATGTTTCACTTTCTCTGTCTTTCTAAAGAAAATCAAACTGAAAGGGGTGATTCTGACCCTCTACAATCAGCAAGTACTCACATTTGGAAAAAAAATGGGGAGCTTATATGATTTACAATCTCCCTGTCACTTGGTCATTAGCAACTCCAGAAGATGTTGGAGTATTTATTAATGTCTTCTATTATAATCACACCCATTTTATCTTTCTTTCAGTGTTTTAAGAACCACTGTGTGATGAAAGCTGAATATCTGTCAGCTGGAAATATGGTTAGATGTCACATACTGATACGTGAAGTCCATAAGTTATTTACCAGAGTAGGAGAAACAAATAAAGATTGTATATGTGGAAATGATAGAACACAAAGTTTAAGAAGATGAAACAAGAGTTTCAACAAAGCAATTACTTCAGGATGATGAATCATAGCAATTTGGGTGTGTTTTCTCTGTTTCATTTTCCTTGAGTGCAAAATGGACAAAACCTGCTATTTTTAAAAATCAGTACTGTAGGTATTATTGGTAAAATGTCTTGGCACTGTTTCAGAAACTTAAGACAGAAAACTGTAGAATAAATGCATATTTGAAGGCCATTTATTGTAATGAACAGCACTATAACCAAAGTTCATTCTCAAATTAAAATATGAAAAGATAAAACCAGTGAGTCTTAAAAGGCCAAGGAATACAAATCTGCATATGTTGTAAATAGTGTTAATTCTGTGGGCTATTTTTAGAAAATAATGTGAAACTGTAGTGATAGTGATGAGACTGTTTGAATGTCAGTAATAAGTTGTGCTGAATAACCTCAGAATAAAATATTGCTTTACTAAGATCTTAGTGTGCTTAAGTTTCATATAGAAGACATTATATTTTGTGTATTCACCAACAATATTCACAACATAATCACAGACTGCAGCTGTCAAGGAATGATTCGGGAGAGTCTTCTGTAAACCAAGGAAGAGTGGAATAGAAGGTATGACACTTCTAGATCTGCCAGGCCAGCGTTTACCAGTCTGCTTTGCCTTTGCCAAAACTTCTCTGTATCCCGTGGTTCTCATGTCAAGAGTAGACGCCAGACCTGAAGACTAGTCTCACCTGACTATAGGTCAGGGCACATAGATATTGAAACACAAATAAGAACTGTGAGTTGAAGCATAGCATTTGAGGTAATGTTCTGCCAGTGCAGCTGTATGCTCAAACAAATTTCCTTCGTTTTTGAGAATAAAGTTTCAGCTGAATAACTCTGATGTGGATAAGTGACACTTGTGCTGGTCTCCCAACAGGTGCTGAGTAGTGGGGAAGCATGATTTGGCAGATTTGAGAGAAGCCCAGCCTGTGACTTCAGACCTCTGAGACCCTGACCTTTCTCATCTGTTGGCTGAACATTTGCACGATTCCAGGGTTAGAAAATTTGCTTCTTATGTCTCAGAGATTTGTCACTGCAATGCTATTTGCTTGAGTGATTTCCTTGATCTGAGATGAGCTCTATGTTCGTACCGTGCTAGGCACAGACAGAGACTTGCTGTTCCTCTGGAGAGAAAAACCTCCACAAACAGAACGTAATCCATCTGCCCATAACTTTTCAGGTATCCATTTCTGTAACTACTTGTTCCAGTCTTTGTGCTTGACTACAGCAAGTACTGGATATCCTGTACTGCCTGTCTGCCTCCTGACCCTACAGACCCTGGGCAACCATGTCCCATAGTATCACTGATGCGAATATGCAGACTTTTGGGAAAGTCTGATTATCTAGTCTCCTGTTACAGTCTGCCTGATATCTATTCTTTTAGGAATACTTGGGGGTCAGGAAGGCTGGCTGACTCACCTATAGTTGTAATTTTCTATTTATATGGAGTTAGTACACAGAAGGTGCTGGAAAATTCCAAATGTCTATCTCCTGAGCAAAGTCAAAGCCTGACTGGATGTCACAGACAGCAACCATAATGCAAGCCTAACATACACAGTCCACTGTGAGTCAACTCTGTGCACATCATTGCTTCCAATCAAAATGCTTATGGTCGATAAGTCTAGTGATAATAGACTCAAGGCACCCCATATAGTACCTGGAAGTTGCCATCAGTTTCTTCCTTGTCACGAGTTGAGCTGATAGCATCCATTTTAGAAAATGTTATCACCAAACTCTGTATATCTCATTAAAACCTCGTGTTATTATATAAAGAGCCATGCTCTGCTGTGTCTTTTGGCAATGATGAGCAAGTCTCAATCTCCAACAGCGTAGTCTTTTGGCAAATTGAGATCTCCTTCTAATTCATCTAAATATTCAGACCTCAGAATAGCAGAAAGACGGCACTCCTGAGGATAACTAATGATATTTCAGAAAATTCAAATTTTGGCCATCTACCAGCATTCATTTTGCTAAATCAAAGTGCAGTGTTCCTTCATGAGCTGATCTGATACTAAAACTGAATGCAATTAGAAGCATGCTGAATAGTATACCAGAAATCAAGATCTCTCCTGACTCTGTAAGTATTTCAGGCTCATTCTAAGAGGAGAAAAAGAAAACCTTAATTTCTGTTGCTCTGTCCAAACTTACTGTCAACATCACAAATTATAGTGGGATAAATAATGTGTGAACTTATGTCCTGTTAAACCCTGTGATACAGATTCTTCCTTACTTAATGATAAAAACAAGGAAGTTTTTCTATTTGTCACTATGGGGGTAACCTATTGGAAACCATCCAGCACTTGTCACTTGTGTAGGATATGTCAAACAGCTGCTAAACAGCACTTTATTATGTACACTGTACACTGTATTTCTTTCTTTTGCCTGTACACTGTATTTCTTTGTTTTGGAAATGGAAAAAAATGTGTCTTGAAGACATATAACCTGATAGCACACCATAAACTAGGAGTTCCCAACTTTTTTTTCCCTTAGGTAACACATTCAATGGCAACTGTGGTCAGCTTCAGCCTGGGTGTGTCTCGGGTTTGTGATTCCTGAGACATGCCAGATGAGAGCCTTTTTTCCCCTGAATGCCCCATGGTGAAGCAGAAGAAAGAGTCAAAGCCGCCGTTTCAGGTTTTCTCTTGGTTGTTTATTATTTCTTATCTACAAATTCTTTCTGTGCCCTGCAAAGGTCTTGTTGCAGTGAGGGCACGAGACGACTCCTGCCCACGACAGGCGGGCAGAACTTTTTATACTACATTCTACATATCTTTTATTTATTATTAATCACCAATGCCTACTACTGATGTTAGACATGTCACCTCTATTCTACACCAATCCCTTTGAGCCACCACAGCAGAAAAATGGATGACAAGGAGGACAAAAAGGACAAGAACCACACCCAAGTCCTCCATGTTTTTCTTTTGACCTCTTTCTAAAAATCCTAATATTCTACATTTGCACCCTGTGATTACTTAACTACTACTACTAACTATTATTTTTGTTATATTCTCGTGACTTGTAATTCATTTCACAAGCTGAAAGCTTTTCCATGGACTGAGATCCAGGACAGTGTCTCTTGGGGGCTCTGTATAGGGGGGTCTCTGACCCCCTGCTGTCTCTCAGGGGTCTGTGCAGGGGGGTCTCTGACTCCCTGCCAGGACCTCAAACCCTCCAGGGCAGTCAGAGGAGTGCCCTGGACTCCGACAGGTGTGTGCCAGGCCTCTGCCACTCTGGAGTGATGTATATACTGCGGTCTGGAAACTCACTTCATATGCTGCATGTCCTAGTAAGCTTCCTTCATCACAAAACAAAAAGTCAGATAACAACAACAACAAAAAGTCAGATGGGAGAGTTATGCAAATATAGAGCACAGTGGTTATTATTAATCAGCACAATATTGATTTACAAATGTACTCCTTATCATCAGGGAACTTTTGAAAACAATTTTGGGTGAATTGGAAAGTTTCAGCCAACAGCTATGTGTGGTTTCTCTAGATCTGAACCTTTTCTCGCAAACCCAATTGCCTCATAATTACAGTGGCAATGACAGCCTCACTGTCTTATTGTTCTTCCCCTAAAAATACCCCTTTGAAAAAAGATTTCTTTGTTGTGTCACCTTTTTGACCATAAAACCAAGAAACTTTCCTTTGCTATGTTTTAGTAGGAATGTTGGAATCTCCTATTAACCTCCTTGTAAAAAGGTTGACATTTGCTAACCAATGGCTTCCAATAAACAACATGGTCTGAGAACCTTAGAATCATTTTATCCTTTGGACTCTGTTTATTTTTGATGGAATAAATGTGCAAAACCCAGAGTCTCGCAGGGCATTCCTAACAGAAAAAATTTTTGGCAATTTGGTTAGGCTGTTCTCTGTATTTCTGTTCTTCACAAGCGTGCACACAGTCCTGTCTGCTTGTACATGGGAAGAATCAACCATCCAGAGCTCCAGCGCTACCTCCAAGATTTTGGTAGCTGCCAGCCTGAGTCAGAAGTGTGTTTAGTGCTCTTGCAATAGCAGAGGTTTGAGGGTCTTTTCCTCCTTTGTTTCCAAACTCTCTTTCTCAGCATTGTATATGTCTCATATACATCTGTGAGAAAAGGGAATCCAGAAAGCCATTTTGCCTGTGAAATATAAATCCATACTCCGGCATTCCTGTTTTGGTCAGGCACATGCACTCAGTGTTTCAGCTGCTAAAGAATGGGTAATGGCCATGGCAGAAACCATCCGTTGGAACTGCAGAAATTAAGCAAGGCTATACTTACTCTTGGGAGTCAGATAATGCAGGATCCAACTCCATTGTTGGTTCTTTATAGCTTCCTCTCTGCATGGCTGAGAATAGCTGCAAGACCGAGGCAGGAAGCATCCAGTGCATGAAAATCCTCGGTATTTGTAAGAAATGTGCTATGTGTAGGCTCTGATTTCTGCTCTGTTTGCCAGTCTTTACCACTTCATTGCCAGTCTGAGGTGACAACAGAGAGTCTCACTTGGATCTGATGCTCCACATGATTCTGTATTTGAGAAAACTTTCAGCAGAACTTTTTTCCTTTGTTCAGAGCATTAAAAGGTTCTGTATCTTCTACCGTTGCCTGGTTTCATTAACAACGCAGAAATTTAGAACATTAGCAGCTGCTCTCCATTCTTTTATACAGTTCCTTACTACTGATACAAGACTAGTTTTGTTAGTTCAGCTACTGGCAAGGACAGTGTGGGGCATTAAACAAGATCAGGGAACCAGTGCAGATTTAAACCATCCCAGCAAGAGGGTCTATCTGGGAGCTAAACCAACAACATGAACCACTTTATGGGTCCAGTTAAGGGGCTGTACGGAAGAAAGGAGTTGTGAGTCACCAAAAGAATTGTTTGCCATCCTTATTTGGACAAACCTGGACTGAAATCAACCTTTCAGCTCAGAAGCTGGCAGGGACATGCATGCAAGCACACATGCACAGAGGAAATGAGTGAAAAGGAAGCACTTCAAAGCAGGGCAAACGCAGGAAAACCTTTTCAATCTAACTGTTTATTAGATGCAGTAGGCATCTAGCCAAATCATTAGTGAAAAGGTGAGATTAGTGCAGTCGAAGGCCCATGTCAAGTCTGTATTTTTCCACAGCTTACACTGATTCCTTACTTAGATTTTTATAGACCCGATCCTACCAGAATAGTTTTATACAAACACTGAGAGGGAATAATTGTCCTATAAAGCTAAATTACAGACTTCTCTGATCATATGTCTGTCTACAAATATCAACCCAATTCTTGAAGTTTTGGACTCAAAATTATTATAAACACTCATCAAATTAAAAAAATGCCTAAAAGGAAAAGGAATTATAAAACACTTCACTGACTCCATAGTGTCTAATTTGCTTGTTTTATTGAATTGTCACCAAAAAGGACTTTAGTACTCTTACTTGTGTATGTCACTGCTGTTTTAACAATTTGGATGACTCATCCTGAGGAAATAGAGTGAGAGGCATCTATTTAGCTTTATATTGAGCTATTGTTGGAAGCCATTTAAGTTTTCTAATTTAAAATGCAACAACAGGTAAAACATATTTGCAACTGTCCTTGAAAGGGGTGGGGTGGGGATGGGTGGGTGACTGATCTAACTACAGAGAACAATTCTGTCATTGAGATAATGGAAAAAGCTTGGGCTTTTGAACATAAGAAGTTGAACAAGGGGCAGAATGTACTCAGTTTAATTCGGCTTCAAGTAAGCAAAGAATACACAGAGGCTTGTCTCCTAACTGGGGAAAAGATAGAGAATTTGTCTCACATGGCTCAGTATCTAATAGTGCAATACACTAGAACTGCTGAATAATATTATTGGTGCCTAAAATGCCACTTTGTAATTGGTGTTATAAGTTGTAGTTAAAATAGCAAAGTAGTTTCTAATTTGCTAGTATTTTCCTTATCACTGGGTTCTAAGTGTAGAGGAAACAGGTTCTTCTAGACTGCCTTATCTACAATCTGTTTATATATATGCTTGCTTAGAATTTTTATTCTTTTTTTTTTTCATTTTGTTCTGATGGTATCTGATGTCCTTGGCAGTGGGTTTCTTAAAGTATATTTCATTATCGCTTTTTTCTTTTTCTCTTGCCCTCTGTAGAGCTATGAACTTCTTGTAGGCAATGGGTGATTTGGGTGGAGCAGTGAACTGAGGGTTGTGCCATTTCCCCTTCACCTGCCTGAGAAATAAATTTCAAACCTTGAGTTCACTGTTTTTAATCTCAATCTCTTCCACTTTCTGCTATTTGGGCCATAGCCTATGTGATCAAGATATGGACAAGTGAGAAAGAATCCAACTAAGTAAGAAGGATAAGCATCTTCTGCAGTTCAGGACAGCACCAAGGCAGAAGGTGTAGCTTGGACTGCCCATCAAAAACCAGAGCAGTGTACCCAGGGAAAGCAGAAATCTGCCTAGATATTACATACTAGAAGAGTAGGTTTTGACTATAGTATTAGCAGATAAAAATATCTTATCAATGGACATGTGCTTAATAGCTGCCTTTTTGTATCAGTGTGGACTAGAGTGGGACATCTTTATTTTGGAGACAGAAAATAATAAATATTTTGAAGAGAAACTAACCATAGTTGGTAAAATCTGCTTGTGCAGAAGCCATCTGTAAAAAGTAGGAAATATTACTGTCAAAGCTGAAAACTAACCAAAAAAAAGAAATTCTTCAGGTCCTTTGACCTAATATTCAAATGCATATCATAGCTCTGGATGAAAGGAAAGAAAATAACTGCATGAGAAGTGACACAATTGCCACAGATTGCCTGTTATACCTTAGTTAGATTACCTTCCTGCTTTCAGGAGTTTAATGTGATCTGTTGTAACACTGACAGTATGAAGATTTGTCATATGTTTTCCTCTTGTTTTTCTCAATCTTGTTCTAAGCATTAGTTAAATGAGCCTATGATGCAATGATGAGATACAGAAGAAGCAAGAAACATTTGCATCTGTGTCACCATTTTTTCTTTTTTTTTTCGCCCATAAAGTCGTATTTTTACCAGTTTTGGTGGCTGTGACGATTCTGTGGCTGTGAGTACAGACCTAGAGAAGGCTGCTTCAAGGAAAATTTGATGACAGAAAACAGTTTGTGTAGTAGAGTAGGTCTGCATATTACATTGTCTTGGCTCTGTCTGTTTAGGCACAGATATGTAGCTGTTGTCAGAAGTAAGTTACCACCTGAGGTATGTAAAACTGAAAACTAAAAAATTTTACAAGACAAACTAAAGCTGAGAGCAACACAGTAACTCTACCACCACAGGAGATCTCTACACAAGCCAGCTGTCATAAAAAGACAAGTGTTGGCTGTTGGGCTGTCTTCAGATCTCAATGGAAAAATAAGAAAACTCCAAAATTAAAATAAATCTGGATGAAAATCAAATACAAAATATTCAAAACCCATTGCACATTTTGCCAAAATGTGGGTTTGTGGCATCTGACCTGAAGATGTTAGTGTTCTAAAATTTTTCTTCTTCTTTTGAAAGTATCCAATGCTTCTTACAGTATAACAAGTACAATCTGGCACGCTCAAAAGTAATCTTGTATGAAGCAGCCATTTGTTTTGGTCCTTAATTATGAATGGCAAGTTATTATTGTTTGCAAGAAGAAATCTAAACAAACCTGTCATAGATTACAGTAAAGATAATATTTTAATATTTAAGCCTCTTTGGACCTTACAAAACATGATGAGACCTCTGCAGAAGTAAATAAAAATCAGGAAAAGGATAATATGGGTGAAGAAGGCATAAGGGTTTTACCAGCCACAAAAGGCTTCAGAAATATCACAAAGCAAACAGTTTGCAAAGCCCAGTGCAAATACGTGCTACAAAAGCAATTCCCATGGTAACATACTGCTCGTGGAGATAGAGACCATTGGTTAGAAATCAGCATCTGTTATCCCCTCTTCTGGAGGGGCACATCCCTCTTATTTCAGCGAAGTTATAACCTCTTCACTGTTGTATTGTGACAACTACCTATTCTTCCAAATTATCTGACTGAGAGCAAAGGTGACCTGCTCCATTCCCAGACTTGTCCAGGGTTTTTTCATCTGAGTAGCGGTTCTGCACATTTCATCTATAACATGCTTCCTACGTGTTCAAACACTCAATCTCCATAAAATCGCATACAGTCAAAAAGTAGGTTTCTGCCCCAGTTACACAGAGATGTATTATGTGGTTTGTTTTAATGAGAATTGGCCCCTTGGGTCATACATTAAAAGGTGTGTTGTCTTCTGCTTCTGTGTAAGCATTTAGCTGACAACCTAAAGGTAAAAAAAAGGGTTTTGTGTCCCAGTTCAAATACTGCAGCGTGAAGAAGAAAACTCTAACCCATAAAACTCAAGAGGAAACTGTAAACTCTCCATAAAAATAAACTTCTTTGAGACATCATTTTCAAGTGTTTGAATTATGTTATAAAATGAATTTCAACTGATTCCATCAGGGACCTACGAGTCTCAAAATATTAATTTCCTAAAACGAAAACTGGTTAGAGCAAAAGACCACACCAGTATTTTAATAAAAAGAAGGAGGAGCATTGGAGCTTGCATGTGAGCACAACTGAAGGAATCTAGGAGGGAATAAGTTCTGTCAAAGCTCTGACAATGGGAAGGATTTCATTTGAGGCGTCAGGGTTTTAGTCACCTCTGTGAGCCACATGCTAAGGGAAACAAAAACACATTAATTTCAATGTATAGGAAAATACTTGCTTATAGACTACAATGAAATGCATTGCCACTACCAGGAACATGACAAGACCGTGCTTTTCAAATATTTGGAGTCCATGTAAATGATAACTTATGCATCTTTGTTATAACAGTCCCGCACTACTTGGATTTCTAAGTACATACTTGCATATATGTGTTTAGGGAAGATGGATTAATATAGATGTTTAAATAGTGTGTAGATTGCCCTGTAATCACAGCCAGCCATTGTTATATATTAGCGTTCACAATGGGAATGTGTTGAAACTAAAACTTACCAGTGCTTATGCAAAAAAGGATTTAGTAGTATAAATTATTGGAAAAGGAGTAGAGAACAAACCAGAAAATTAGGTTACGCTGTAAGGACTCAGAGCAGTTTATAATTAGAGTGCTATATGCACATCTCTATTCCATTCTCTCCACTCCTTACCTTCAAAGGATATGTTAAGATTTGATAAGATAAAAGTAAAGCGCTACAGAAGGGTAGTCAGGCTTCTAGAACAAAAAGACTTTAAGTGGCCTAAGCATGTAGTCTGGAAAATATGATTGAGAGGGGAATGTGATAGAGAGTTTGATAGATCATGAAAAGGATGGGAGTTGTTGAAGGGGAAGAAATTTCAGTGTCAGTGAAAGATCTATGGGTCATCAGATAAAGCTAGGAGATAGTTAATTTAAACAAACTAAAGAAGAATATTTTGCAGAAGGAGTTATTGAGCTATGGAACTTACTGTTGAGGGACAGTGAGGTACTAACATGCTAGAGGATGTTAAAAAATTATAGACTTGTTAAGTCCCAAAGGTAAAGACTATGAGAAACTGCAAGAGTGTACTGCAGGAGATCTCCCTGGGGCTTTGACAGTGCCTATGCTTTATTCCTACTCTTTATTCCTACTCTTTAGTGACCACTATCAGGCCATCTGGTCTGTTGCTATACCATATGTTTTTTATAGAGTACATGAATTTTGGGTGCATCTTAAGTAAGTGAGCAAAAAAA
>WAAE01002218.1:0-25729 GCA_013400495.1 Nicator chloris | reverse complement strand
ACCATGGGGAAGGGGGGGTGGGGAAGGGGAGGAGGATGGCATTAAGCTACTGTAGTGTATAAATCCTGGATTGTCTTTTTATATTTTATATGTTTTTAAAATTATTTTCTAGCTGGTTCTGCTGCACATTTTGAAAGACACCTGTAAAAATTGTTTTTCCTTTCTGTGACAGTTCCTTTTCTCTTTGAAAGCACTGTAATAACCACGTAAAAAGTGACAGTGGCTGCAAGGCAGACGTAGATTTACTTTGTGTAGTATGCATTTCGATCCAAATTGTCTAGATATCTAGAGAAATAAAATATTGCAGGGAACAAAACAAGGATGGCATACTTAAAATGCAGAGACATTTGTTATCCTCGGCAATTTTGAAATGTTGAGGAAAAGAGAAAAGATTATCCTTTTCGCCTCAGAAAAATCTCGTAGAATTTTTTGTTTTCCTTTTAACAAGGTAATTTATCAAATAAGGCTTTAACTGTTTGTATAACGCATCCTTTACTTGCAAGGTATTCAACAGCTTCCTAGAAGTTAAAATAATAAGATGTAAGATATACAGCCACAGGAGTGGAGTATCCCAAAATAGAATACTTTTTGGATCCATTTATGAGGCAGAACTTGCCTGGATTTGCTACTGTGTAAGTTGTAGGTAATGGCTGAAAGAACTAATTAGGTGTTCTTGAAGGGAATGTCTACTGTTTCAGAGAGATATCTGTGAATACTCTTAGTACAGATCTCTTCATTAGCAGAAAACTATAATACAGGTTTTATTCTGATCTCCTCCAAAACAGTCCTCCTATTTAATCCATCTTCAGAAAGGACTTGAAATTAAACAGAAAATTTCAGAATAGAACCTTTGCTTTTTCTGTGCTCCTCTATCTGTTCTGCACTGTCTTGTGTGGTAAGGTGAGATATCGTGGTCTCTTTCTTGTAAAAACCGCAGGGACCATTTTGTGGCTGCTTCAGAAGTATGTGAAGCTGGACCCTTGCCACTGGAGGCCTTCTTTTAGTGTGGCCTTCGACACGCCCGGATCTCTGCCTTGCAGCATCTGCAAAACCTCCTTTTTAAAAACAGAATGTTTGTTTTTAAGTAAACTTTCATATTTCTTCAGTAAATTGGGCTTTTCCCCAAGCCTTCACAGTCATAACAAACTGCTTCTCTTTTGTACATTGGACTTCATGATGGGTTTTTCCTCCCCCACGAAGAAGATGCCTTTGTGGTTAAAGTACATAACTGGATTTCAGGAAATCAAGAATTCAGTTTCTGGTTAAACCACAAATTTCCTGTGTGATTGGTTACTATCTCTGCCTTGGTTCCCACAGATGTAATGTTACTCTTTTATAAATTTTCAGATCAGCAGGACCCATCTTGATCATTTAATCAGATACTCTGTATGATGGAAATGAAAACAAATAATTACCTGCAAAAAATTACAGGGCTTGTTTCTGCTGTAACATTATGGAAGTTTAAACCAGCCTTAATTTTGTTCAGGAACCATTTCCCTGTCTTTTAGTGAAAAATTCTCCAACTTTAAGTCTCTTCAGTGATAATGTGTTGGGGTTTGTTTTTCATGTATTTATTATTTTGAAATTTAGCTAGATGTTTGTATTTTTTCCTGGAAGTAAAAGACTTGGTTAAATGGAATTCTTAGACTAGCCAAGGCATTTCTTAATAGCTTTCCTTGGCTAAATTGAAGAGGTTTTGTAGTCAGTTAATCTGAGTATTCAACATGGCTCGTCCTTTGGGTTAAGGAGACACTATGATGTATGCACAGATCATGTACTGTGCATGCAAATTAAGACCATATTTTCAGAATACCTTTGTTATAAAGGTTTATTTTTATTTGTTTGTAGAGTTAGATGGCCAGGACTAGGTTTCTGCAGTTTAATGCAATGACATTTGTTTTCGTAGAAATAGTTTGGGAAATGCTGCTTTGAACTGGTCTTGAGGCAGCCCTTAAGGTTTTCTGACTGCTTGTGTGTCTTGAGTCCAAAATTGTTGATGTGGTACAAAAGTTTGCAAAAGGATTTTCAGGAAAGCTGTCCAGTAGAAGCAGGCTGCTAACCAAAATCTAAATACTATTTCTGAGATTAGATCCTTAGGTCTCTTACATTCATTCTGGATTTTTGACCTTTTTCACAGTTCAGTTTTGTCAGTATTAGCTATATGCAAATATATTTGTCAATATAAAAGCACAATGCTATTTCCCCCCAGCATATATATCCAAATAGCATACCTCTATTTCAACAAGAATATTCCACTGAGATTTTGTGTTCAGCTGAAATCATCACCTTACTATGTCTGCTGATGGGAGGGTGATCTGAGCACTCCTTAGACCTCTTTAGTCACACCTTAGTTTAAAACACAGCTTAACAGCATGTTCTAATCTTACTGGCTTTGTTTTAAGCAGGGTAAGAACCCCTTTGCAGCTCTGCCAGTGAGAGGAATCATAAGGACATGTTATGACAAGACATAGTGGCAAGCACTGAGGCACTGACTCCAGGGTCTAGGCTCTGCACCGGACCTGGGGTTTTTGTTTGGTTTGGAGGCTTTTTGGGGGTTGGTGATTTGGGGTTTGGTTTGTTTTGGTTTTTTTTTTTTTTTTTGGAAGCAATTTTTGTGATTTACTTTGATGGAAATAGGAATCTGCAATTAACTGAAGCCCCATTTGATTATGTTAGAAGTTGTTCAACTAAGTATATTTCTAGGTAATTCATACTGGTTTTCATGATTGATCTCTTATTGTCATTGTTGTTCCACCGGTTTTGTCATCACAGAAGTTGTCTGTAGTTGCATTTTCTTTCAAACCATATAACTGCTTATAAATCTATGGAACAACACAAGGTTGCCAACAGAGAGATCCCTTTGGTGCTTAGCTACAAATTGAATTTAACAATTTCCCATGTGTGGGCTGTTGTGATTTTCCTCATCTTCCCTTTGAAATTGTCATTGATCAGAATTATAAGCAAGATGGAGCCAGATGTCTTACAGAAGTCCTCTATGTCACCACAATTACTTTGTCAGCCCAAATAATGACCCCATTTAAAGGGGCTGTGGAGGCTGGGAACAGCCTATTTTCTGTAGAAGTGGCTAGAGCACTGCTATTTATATACCGGTCTGTTATTTTCTGATGCACTAATGACTGCAGAGACCTCGCTGGCCAATAGTTTCTCGGTATTCCTGGATAGCTAGTTATAACTTTCATTCCCTCACTCGGTTTCATTTTCTAAAATAGCACTTCTTTTCCAACTGTCACATTATTTTTTATTTTTGGAACAGTCAGTACTAGGCTGGGAATGTTCTGATGTCTAGAGATCCTTGAAAGCATGTCTGCCTAATTCTAATAATTTCTAATTCTGTTCAAAAAAACCCTACATTAGATCATATTAAGTTACTTCAAAATGCAGCCCCCTTTACAGCTTAACTTAGCTTTTAAAATAGGAACAGAAATGGTATAATATTCTATTTTTTCCACCCCATACCGATTTCTATGTAATGTCTCAGTATGTATGTGGCTTCTAGGCACAAGATACAGGGTATATTTTTTATCCTTTGCATTTAGGAATGGATTTACTTGTCTGTGCAGGATGTGTGTGGTTGCTAGAGGTGGCAAAATGAAGAATCACAACGGAAGATGATAGAGCTTATAATCACACTAAATGTCTCGTGAAGCCTTAAGAAACAGAAGAGGGAGAGGCTGCGGAAGTTGTTTCTCTATTGTTGTTCCTTCTTCCTTCTCCTTCCCAACAGAATTAACTTGATCTGAACTTCTCTGATAGATGTTGTCATCAGGATTTATTACACAGTGTTTGGTGTTTGGACTGACTTGTAAAAGTTTTCTGTTTTGCAAAGATAAAGGTTACTTACATGGTAAGAGGGGTTGACCCTTTGATTTTAGCCATAATTTTGATACTGTTTATCCTTTTTCTTCTGTCCCAGATCACCGGAACTTTTGACAAAGGGGTAAAAGTTGAATTTTGTGTGGGTAGAGAGTAAAAAAATCACATGAACATATTTGGAATGTCTAGGTAGCCTTGCTGTTGCAGGGAAGAAGGGGGTTCCTAATAGAGAGTGTTTTAAGATGAAAAGACTTACAAAATCTTAAAAGATTAACTTAAACCAGACACTCAGGATTCTCCTGAGTGTTGTCATCACGCATGTTTAAAGTTTTGGGTTGTGTTTAAATTTTCTAAATAAATATTTGACCTCTCACCCTGTTCTTATTTCCCTCTCTCTTATTCTTTTCCATCCTGTAGTTTTCATCTCTTGTAGTTCCACCCCACCAAATTTTGTCTCCCTGATTCTTCATGTTCCCTTCTGCATTAATGCAGGTTCTTGAATTCATTAGAGAGACTGTATTTATTAGAAAAATTCAATAAAATGTCATCCTTTTTCGAGTTTGTTTGATGAACTGAACTGCAGAATTTGCATCTTCATACAACTGAGAAACCTGTAATTTGTGACTCATACCTGGGAATGTTTTTCGCTATTGTTTTTAGGAAAGGACAAAAAATTTATTTTGAATAATTTCTGTCTTCTGTAGGCATACTGGCACTTTAGATATTATTATAAACATGTTAATATACATGATAAAATGTATATACAGAGTACATCTATATGCCTTCACACACACAGAGGCACATGCCTGTCATATGTGTATGTCTTTTAAGTAGCACTGGGTGAAATGCTGCCAAGAAACTTTACATGGTTTCTGCACTTCTAGATAAGGCTCAAAATTACTGGTGGTACTGGCTGTGCCTAAGTTTAAAGAATATGGGAAATGGCTATAGCAAGCTGCCACATAAATAACTAGTGGAAAGTGAAAGGAGGAAGGTAGCTTGTGAGAAAGCATTCATTTCCAAAATGCAGCACGGAGAGGTGAAAACAAAGGGAAGACAGAGTCTTAGATGTTCGCTCTGTACATTAAGTTTAATGGTGCTATCAACAGCTTCATATGACAGGAAATGACCTGGGCGTTTTGTTCACTTATTCTGGATGCCCTTAGTTTCAGAGAGCAACTGGTAACATGGATTGCACGTCGGAAGGGGACAGCTGAACTCTCCCTCTGGCTTTAGTAAGGAAAGAGCAGCGATGAAATCCGTGGACTGTGTGCACGTCATCCAGCAGAAGGATACCGCCTCCTCTCCCTCTGCCCCCCCTGGTGCTGTTTCAGGCACCACGGGACTTTTTTCTGTCACATTCCTGTGGCTTGCAATGCTCCTGTCCTCTTGTCTTGCAGCAGTGTCTCTTTACCATGTTATCATCCTGAAAACAGAACTAGAAGCTCTGCGCAGCGAGCTGATCTACAGCGTCCAGGCAAGGTCTCCGCTAGACCAGCCACTGGTGTCCCACGATGAAAATACAGCAGGTACCCCCGTTTCTTCCTTCCTGCAAGTGTCTGCAGCTGGCTCCAGGCAGGTAAGCTGGAGGGGTGGGGTTTGGCTTGCAGAGCATGGACAAATGTGGGGCTGCTCTCACTGACTGTTGCTTCTCCTTGTTAGGAGAGCAGGCTTGCTGGTACTGGCCCAGCTGAGAGCTTCCAAAAGGAAATCTGGAACGAGAGTAGAAACAGGGGCAGGCGGTCTGTTGCCAACACAGAAGAAAAAGGTAATACCAGGTGATGAAGTGGGTTGCGATGCCGCAGTTGGATACTCTCTAGAGAAAAGCAGGAGTGTTTGATTCATTTTTCTTTCTCCTGTCAGTTGTGTTCTCGGAGCCCATTCTGGTTTTCAAAACTATTGGTGGATGAATGGTGTTAACCATAGGCATATGCACTTAAAGGAAAGAATATTGAAATCACAGAATGTTTTGGATTTGACGGGACCTTTAAAGGCCATGTAATCCAACCATCCTGCCACAAGCAGGGACGTACTGTTTAAGGTAGCAGATATTTATGCTATCTGCAGGTTAAACTTTGAATGTTAGATCCCAAATCTGCGTGATGTGTTAGAGTTGAGAAAGGCAACTTCAAATCATTCAGTTTTTAAACTATTCAAATCTCTCTGATCAAAGTAGGGAGGGAAATCTATTAATAAAAATGCCAATTCATTTTTCTGGGAAACATGCTCACCCTAAAAGAGAGAAGTAATGAGAACTTTAGGGAAATAGAAGCTTTCAAGAAGAAAGGCTGGCTTGTACCTGACAAAAGAGACAAACTACAAGGAATTCAGGAGTTTAGCACCATTTCTGCATTAAAACAACCTATCAATATATAATAAAATTAATAAAGGAATGACTATCCAGTAAGATTTTTTTTTGATCATGATTCTCCTTTTTAAAAGGTTCTGCAAAGTACACTGAAGACGGTGCTCCATAAAAGACCTTGGATTTGTATTATACAGTTGACATATTAATGGGATATATTTGTTTCCTTTGGGGATAAAATGCCTACATTTCTTTCTTTTTCCAAACACAAGAAGGTCTTATAAGATGAAATGGAGGATTTTATTATACCAGTTTGCACACTTACTCTAATTGCATTGAGTAACTAAAAATATTTCTGAGTTGATAAATCTGTTCACTCTTCTTATGTATACTTTTATATTATTTTAACTGATTTTTTATTGAGAAATGGAGTAAATTATAGGTAAAGACCAAATGAAGCTTTGCCTAAAATGTGTTTCTCAGTGAGCAACTAACATGGAATGTATTTCACTTGAGCTTCAGTAAGCTAAATGAAATTAAATTTCTAGACTGTAATCACTCTACTTACTTCCAATGTTCAAAAAACCCCCATTAATTTAGGATATCACTTAAAATCTACAGGTTTATATGAGATTTATTCTATTTCATTAGTGGTGTTTGATTCAAGATCTTGGCTAAGAAAGATTTCGCAAACAGGACTGAGGTCATGATTGCTTAAACTGTATTTCTTGTAGCCTGTTTCCTATGACAGGAACCACAGAGCTCCCCTGCCCTCCCCACCCTAGGAACTCCCAAATAAAAACAAGTGATCTGAAGTACAAATATCATAAAAAATAAGGAGCTGTCTTTTTTTAAATGAATGTTAGAGCATCAATACCCTGCAAGTGATCCAGTTTCCTTCACAATAGCTTTCATCTTTAGCCTGATTGCTATTTGAGGCCAGCAGGGTTTGGAGCTCCTCAGCTGTGTTTTTGAGTAGACTTTAGATTCTTCTCATCATGTAGCCACCTCTGATTATACCTGTTTACTTCTAACATGTAAAATTGCAATTAAGCTACTTATTTCTGTAAACTTTTTTAAGGTACAGCTGGCTTTAAAGTTGTTTAGGATGGATGACAGAAAACACAGAGTATGAACATTCATTTTAAAGGGAAAAGCTACATAAGTTGACCTATTACAAAAATGTTTTCTGACATGAACCTCATATTTTTGTATATTAAAAAAAAAAAGTAAATTGCAAATCTTGCATTTATATCAAAGGTTGTCTGTTAGAATTAGCTTTCTGCCTGCTCTAATTACAAAAACACAGCTTTTCAGAGTTCAGTAACATATTATATTTTCTCAGATCAGATTTCACTGGTGACCATGAACCAACTAGTCAATGTTAAATTTTGTTTTAGCAGAGGGAGTTAAATAGAAGAGCATGGTGTTGTTCATGGTGCTGAATCCAGTCTACTACTTGGTCATGCACACAGAATTACAGGCCCTGCATTTTGATCTTTTGACATTCATATCTGGGTACCAGAATCCTATCAGGCTCCAAATTGTCCTGCAGATGTGTGGCACTCATTCTGTTATAATGGCAGATAAGTCAGGGTATTGAGTGAGGTGCCTGTTCTTGTCCTACTTCTGTTTGCTTCAGCAAGGTCTCAAAGTAGAGTCTGATTTCATAACTAATTGTTGACCCATCATTTTACTTTTATATGGATCAATTCCTTAGAAAGTTAGTATTTGGAACCATCACTGGTATCTGGTTGCTTCTCTTGTGCTTCAACAGAGAGCAGAAGTAAAATACAGAACTAATACCTTGTTTATAAATAAAGTTGTTGTTCAATTCTGAGGGGTTTAGACTTTAATCGGTAAATTCCAGGAATGGATGGCCCATCATTCTTTTTTTAGACCCAGCACAGCCTTTCTTAAACATGCTGAATTTCCACTTTAATGCATTCAAGTGGCCACAAATTAGCATTTTAATTAAAAGGACAATTGAACGGAAGTGGATTTAGCACAACGTTGTTTCTTTTTCTATGGGGTATAGGTTTGTCTGTGCTAATGCATCAAACTATTAGTCATCAGTAGTTGTGCCTTTTGCGTCTTGCAAAAATTTCCAGCTTGGGTAAGTTGAAGAGAAGTGTTTCAAGCATCAATTCCAAGTAAAGCTGCACCATTAGCAGTCAGAACCAGAGCTCTTGATGCAATGAGTGGGAGGTAATGGGTGATTTTGAAATGGCAAATGTCATATCAGGCAGGACACGTTACTGCAGATGTACCTTTTCTTTTTATCTTTCTCATTACAAATTTCATCTGTGGAGGAAAATCGGTGCACAACAGAAGACCTCTCCTGAATTCTATATTCTATGCACAATTATTGATTGTGTTGCCTATGTGTTTCTTCCTATGCTGCACACGCACTTGAGTCTAAGAACAAGATTTAGGTCCCATTGCCTAAGCCAAAGTACGAACATCAGATTTATTTTCACACTCCCTCAGTGCCTCATTCTGATCATATTGTGGGATTCTGATTCCCATGACCTAAGGAGGTGAGAATCAGGTCTTCTGTAAATGCAAATACAGGTGACCTGCTGGGATCAGCCTGGAGCCCCCATGAACTACATTTACTTTGGTGTATTGAGGTTGCCCAACTCCTAGCATGTGTGAAGAAGCTGTGGAGCTATTCTGTGTAATTCCACAAATCAGTGAGGCAGGGTAACCTGGCATGTGACTTGGCAATTGGTTTTTTTACTAGCAATTTTCAGGTTCTACTCCAATATCAGTTGTGTCCATGGGAAGTAACTATTGCCTTGCAAGCGTGGCGTGAGAGTTTTGCTATTGCTCTTGATAAAATTGCTGTACTGGAAAATTGGTACATTTGTTGGTTGGAAATGTTTTGACTCTGTGTGTTGTTGCTTAAGATATCCATGACAGAGGGGTAGCAAGAGGTTTTACAAGTGGTACTTGACTTTAGGGATCTTTGAATTGAGACACAAGTGGTTTTTACTAGCTTAAACAAATGCCACATATAAAATTCCCTTACCAAATATTCACAGTGCTTCATATTTTTTTGCTTGAAAAGGTCAAATATAAAATAAAAATTAAAATCAAATTAAAAAGGAAAAAGAAAGGCCTACTTCTTGAAAATATGTTATTCTTACTTGTTTCTGCTGACAACAGTCTAACTCAAAAGGAAATAGACCCTTTTATGCAAAAGGATAGAAAATTACTCAGTGCAATTGCTGCAATTTTACATGAAAAATTTCACTGAATGAATGAGTGAATAAATCAGTGCTGTGTATTATGTAGAACACTGTACAGTCAAAAATGCATCAAATAGGCTCTAAATTTTAAAACATTCTGCTTTACACTATATAATACAAGTCTTAATTCTTAGTAAACAATTCCCTTGTTTTTCTAAATGTAACATGTTACTGGCAATTCTGTGAAGGTCAAAATAATGCTACTAATTCTTTGAAGATGTTTGTTAGATCTTAGTCATACATGCTACTATGATCAAGGCATTTTAATGCAGGGACTGATTGAATCCATAATTAATGCCACATAAAGATGTCTCTATAAAAAAGGCACCAAATTAACCAGTTGTCCTGGTTTCTGCTGTGATAGAGTTCATAAACACAGTTTATTAAAATGCACAAGCAAAAACTAGAATAAGATCTCTTGTAATGGGAAATCAAGAAGTAAAGGTAAGAACTGCAAACGGTTAAAAAATGCTGGTCATTATAAATTAAATTGTCTGGTGTTTAAATGTGCTTTGGGAAGCCTACAGAGAACAGATCTAGACAAAAAAGGAACCTAAGTAAGCAGGTCTGGGGTTTTTTTTTTTTAGATTAGGGTTTTTCCTAGGTTTTATTTCAGCAAAAATTGGCACAGATGTCCCAGGCCTCAGTTATCAAAACTTTAAATTTTGTACATGAGCTCACAAACATTAAACTTGAAATTTTGTTTAGATGGATCATTAAGTGAGATTGCAAAATACTAAAATTATTGTGCAATTTAAATAATAACAAAATTTGCATGTGAGGGAAAATTTTATTTTACCAATATAAGGTCTTAAATCATGGAGATATGTAAGAATCTGGATTTCTGTCCTTTGGCAAAAGATAGTAGTTGTTTTTTTTTAATTGTGACTACATTGCTCAACCAGTAGAGAAGACATCATCTCATGTGCTGGCTGTGGTTTGTAAAGGCATCTGGACTGACTAATGTCTTCAGAATTGGGTCTTCTGTTCATGGAGTAAGACAGACTCCAAGCAGAACTTCTGCCAACCCACAGCCTGCAGAGCAATTAAAATCAGTGGAAAAAAAGAATGTTCATCAAAACAAAGCTATTATATAGTCACAAGAGGATGGGACATGCTTTATCATTCTAGATACACTTTTATACAGATAGATCTCATGGTGACGCTCAGTCTGGATATTTTTACACATTTTCAAGATGCATTTTATTAATCCTGTATTTTGCTTTCATTATTAATCAAAAATCCTTTAGACTACAAAGATGTTGCTCAGGTTTGATTTACACTGGGCTGAAAGACATTCAATAGCAATTATTCAATGTGTGTTTTTAATACATGTATTCTTCATATTGTACTTGAGGTAAGATTAGGGTACTTTTTGGAATAGAATTGCTAGTGTTTCTTAACAACATTTACTGTTTACTGAAAATTCCTGTTAATTTACCCAGAAAATGTACTTTGTATATCCATATCTTCTCCTTAATAGTAGTAGTGTTTACTTGGAATTTGTTTCAATGAATTACTTAATTTTAGGCACGTAAGTAGTCCCACTGAAGTCAAAGTACTTGTATATGGGGAAAATAGTCATGTGTCAACTTTGGCTTCTGAACATATTTTTGAAGCATGCCATTGTTCAATCCTTCAAGCACTTTTTTAGGTATTGTCTCTTGTAGCTTTAGGCAAAATGGCCACTGTGCTAGTTTCTATTGTCATGAAGGACACTACTGCATGCATTTTCTCCAAAAATAAGCTTATTATATTGTGTGGAAGTTTGTTCCTATCTGCATATATTAAAAGAAAAGAGACAGATTATTTTTTAAAGATTAAGTGCAGATCTGATATCTGTAGAATAGAGTTGGTATGTTTTTTTTAAAAAAAGATGGAGATGATCTCAAACTGTGTTGATCTTGCAGATTTAAAGTACTGTGAGCAGTTCTCAGCAATGCTGACTAGAATTTCAGTGCTGCAACCAGCTGAAACAGAAATCCAGACTTGCAAACTGAGAGTTAGGATAGTTTGAAGAATGCCTACCAAGTTTGCAGAGTGAGTTTAGCAAGAGTTGCTAAAGTAGCCATAGGTTTCACTGCTTGTAAACACTACTCACTGGTACCCAGCTGGATAGCAGCTGGTTAGTGGGAATCATCACAAATCCTCTTGTTTGATTAGTGAAAAATCTGGTGGCCACACTAGTGAGTTCTTTTATAAGCAGGAACTAAAATTTCGTTTTAGCTTACTGAAACACTAGGGAATCAGCAAGTTCCATTCACTAGGAAGGCATTTTGTTCCTAAGAAGAATTCATACCATGTGAAATTAATTGCCTGATGTCCTGTGTTGTGTGTCTCCATAAAATCCCATTTTAATTTTATTTAGCAGTTTATTTTCCAGGAAACTTTTGCTCACAAGTGTGATAGAAAAATGTATGAAGTATAATACCTTTTTATATTTTGTGTTGGCTTGAGGTTTTTTTTATTTTTTACCAGAAGGTAAAAAATTATGTGCCATAATTCAGATGCCTTTAAATTCTTGGTTTGAAAAATCTATAGATTGTAGCACATTATTAATGTGTATTGATAGGACACAAGGACACATTTCAGTGTAGGAGACAGGAGTTTGGATGATAGCATTCCTATTAACATAAATAGGGCTTGCTGGTTTTGTGATCATTCTGGCACTGGAGCATTCCCAGATGTGCACTTGAATCCTTGTGTGCTGCCAATTGGCACTGCTGAGTGCAGGTGAGCATCCAGCTATTTTCAAGAAGGATCCCTTAAAAAGAGACTTAGAAACAGAAAGAGACTGCTTTCAACCCAAATCCTCTTGCTACCTGCAGTGCAGCAAGAGGTTTGTGCTACTGGACGCGTGGTTGCTCTTGTGGGTACCAGTGACAGATGCAGAAACAGGGTGCCACATATCCACGAATTCTTCATTATAGCCAAGTCTGTGCGGCCAAATCTGATCCACAGCCTTCTTGTCTGAAAAGTGGTAAACAAGATGGAGCAATCCATGGCAGAATTTTCTTCTCTTGACTCTTAATAAATTCATTTGGTCTCTGTCATGTGCAGTAAATATTACTACTCGGTTTTCCATCCTTCAAAGTGGCACGAGAACCAGATGTTTTGATTAAAATCTGCTCCAAGCAAATGCAGCTATTCTTTTTTCCTGTTGCCTGACACTTATGCTTGCCAGGTTTTTTTACAAGATCTTTGTTTCACTTGCAAATCGGTATTTTAACATTCTGCAGTATTTTTCTCTGAACAAATACCTCATTTCTCATTAGTGTCACCAATCTCTACAGTTTTGAGCAGCACATTTTGACAGATACCAAGCTATTTGTTATGTCTGCACTAATTTGCTAAGAGTCATCTCTGTATTTTCCCTCTTAGTCTCATAATAAGTTGATTGAGTGTAGGTATCTGAAAACATATTGAAAGTACATATATATGGACTTTGACAATTTATTAGGAAAGTATATATGACTAATATTTTACAGCAACTATAAACAGAAAGTAATTTCTCTAAATAATATGGCAAATATAGCTAGAAAATGTGCTATCTATTGTAGCTGGTGGGGTTGGGGCTTTTTTCAAGCTTTTGCTTAAAAAGGCTAATTGACCTGATGATTTCTAGCTCATTTGACCTACTGCTACATTATTATATTAGACCAGATATTAAAAAAGTGTTACTTGTGCTGCTACCTGAGGCCTCCCACTTAGCTGCATGATCTCTGAAAGTCATCTACTATGTGTTGTGCCAGGAATTTTCATTTTGCACACTTGATCTGTGTTAAAATCAATGCTCTGTTTTAAAATAAGTGGCGAGACAGAGATTTCTTTCATGTCCTTTTTTTTTTCTTCAAATAGTTTCATAAGTTTATTCTATTACTGATTTATGTCTCTTTGATTTCAAAATGCTTTCACTTTGCAGTGCTGCAGGCCTGCTTGCAACTGATTGCTGACAGCAAAAGTGATATCCAACAGAAAGGTAAGAATATGTGCCATGATTTATAGTTAACTATTCCATGGGATAACTGTTTCAACAAATTTTACCTATCTTCGAAGCAGTACCTGAGTTATAACAGCAAATTAAAAAAAAAAAACAACAAAAAAAAACCAGAAAACACAACAAACAAACAAAAACCAAGGAGGTTCCTGCACCTGGAAGGTCCCTGTATCTGGATGGCTCTTGCAAATATCATCCTGTCAGTGGGGAAATCCACCTAGTGAGACTGGAAGTTCTATCTAGAAATCAGCTTTGTTAATTTTCAGCAGGTGAAAATTAAGAGAATAACCTTTCTGATCAGCCAAAATTATTTTGTCTTTTAGATGATTCAAGCATTGTCCCTTGGCTCCTGAGCTTTAAACGTGGAACAGCTCTGGAAGAACAAGGAAATAAAATAGTGATCAAAGAAACAGGTTATTTTTTCATATACGGCCAGGTGAGAAAGCTCAATTCACTTCAGCACCTGACTTTTGTAAGGATTTTTGGATGCCTCTATACAATAAATTTGAAGTTTTCACCTCTTCTTTCTGTAGGTTTTATATACGGATACAACATTTGCTATGGGACACCTAATACAGAGGAAGAAGGCTCATGTGTTTGGTGATGATCTCAGCTTGGTGACATTATTTCGCTGCATACAAAATATGCCACAGTCTTATCCAAATAATTCTTGCTATACTGCTGGTAAATATCTGCATTTTTTTTCTTTGTTTGCAAATAAGCTGTATCAAATAGAATCTGTAGTGTTGGGCAATTGTATTGTAGCAGCCATAAAGAACAGGGTCTGCATTCATGGATCTGGCTAACTGAAAAATTACAGAATACTTCAGAAAATACAGTTTTATATAAAGTATCAGCAATTGGAAATTATGCATCCCGATTGGTAATCTGAACAATTTTGCTGCCTCCATTGACTCTGTAAAGTGGTTAGACATTTTGGTGCTTTCACTTAGATGACTGAGGCAGGCAAGAGGAGTACCTACTGTCCTTATTGAAGACCTCAGTTTAACTTGAGTAGAATTCCACATTTAGTTATCCCAAGAAAATATTAAAGAGTCTTTGGTTTTTATGAAAAAAGTTAATTCCTATAAGTTGCTCTTTATGACTGCACAAATTAGAAACACCACAAGAAAGACCAATTAAAATATTTAATGCAAATCCAGCACACTCAGTGATCAATACATGTGTGTATTCCTGCAGTAGCCTTTAAGGAATTAGTGTCAAGGGCTATAAAACCCCATATATCATCTCTTATCTGTCTGTCTGTCCACCTTAATGGTGGATTTGAGGGTTTTCTCTTTGGTTATTTTCCAGAAAGATTTTTTTTCAAAGCCTTATGAAAAAGTGGGTGACACTGAGGGGTGGAGCTGACTGTCGGCAAGTAATGGTATTAAACAAATGGGATGTGGCAGGAAGCTAATTTTTTTTCCAAATAAAAATAAATTCCAACTAACTAACTAACTACCTACCTACCTACCTACCTACCTACCTACCTACCTACCTACCTACCTAACTAGATACTTTGCCCTGGCAGTTGAGGCTGTCCAAACATTTCCTTTAATTTTTGTCCCTTCAGTCACACATTCTGGCAGCATAACCACCTTCAATTTCATCTATATTCTTATTTCACCCTTGTGTTACTTCTCCCTTTCCTAACAAGGATCTCTATCTTGTCACTTCGTGATTTCTGCTTCCCAAATTCCCACTGTTCTGTTTTCACCTGGAAAAAAAGTTCTGACTGCTCTCTCTCATGCTGTTGGGCGTGTGTCACAGCAGATGTTAGATGTGTTCTCAGTGCAGCAGCTGCAGCTTGAAGGTGCCATGCTCTTGGTTATCATATCAGCTGATGTGTGGCTGGCAGGAAGCAGACTTCTGTGCTCTGCAGTTGCAGTGGATCAGCTGATGTGTGGTAACTTTATTAGGTTGGTAAAGCTCATAAGACCTCCTCCAGAAGTGTGGAACAGAGTGGTCTAGGGCCAGTGATACTCAATGCTGACCTTGACTGTCTCATCACCATAAGATGAGGAACCTGGGTACACCACTGTTAAATTTTTTTGCAGTGTTTACTTAAGGGAACTGTGTTATGCCGAGTGCAGGGTGGAAATTAGGTCCATCTTCACAGAGGATGTTAAGTGTCAATTTTGGATAGGCTGTAACCTCTAAGATTGTGCCTAAAGATAAAAGCACTCATCACAAATAAGTCATGCTTACATTTGCAAGATGACACATAATGACTTTTGAATACCATTTATAAAATAGTGTACTTGAAATATTAATTTTAAAATATTCCAAATCTTTTGCCAGGCATTGCAAAATTAGAAGAAGGGGATGAGCTTCAACTTACAATACCACGGAGAAGGGCTAAAATATCCTTGGATGGAGATGGTACTTTTTTTGGTGCAGTAAGACTCCTCTGAAACCCTTCATTTCTGTTATTATGCTTAATGCCATTTTCTTCTCTACTTATGCCTTTGTCAGAAAAAATATTGAATTGTAATAAAGCTGCCAATTCAGCCTCTCCCAATTCACCACAGGCTTCTAAGAATTTTCTTCACTTTAATATGCAAACCCAAAACAGGAAACATACCAGACATGCTTGTGATATAACCACCATGTGATTACCAGAAAGCCAGTTTATTTCAGACAGTGGGATAAATAACAACTCTAGATAACAAATTTAAAACTATGAGGTTTTGGCTTTGAAACAATTTGTTGTCCATATGGTAAATCAAAGGAGAAGTCAACCAATAATAACAGCATGACCAGGACCATAGACTATCAAATTGTTATCAATTGAAAGGGAAATCTAAAATAAAAGTGTATCTTAGATTTGCATTATTTCATCAATAAAGTATTTAACATATAAAGTGTGGGGAAAAACATTGAACAGTAGATTCCTCACCACAAAATGAAATTGTTAAGTTGGTTCTGAGTTTTGGGTTTCTTTTCTTTCCCCAAAGATAGTAGGGAAGGAAAAATTTTAAATGTCTGGGATAATGAAAACAAATATACAGAATAGTAGCCACCATCTTGCTTCTTCCCTCTGAACAAAAAGTGAATAAATTACTAAAATCTGTTAGCATTTACTAATTAGGAGTAATTTTACTGGAAAGAGGACACAAAATTTCGCTTCAACGGCTCAATCTTCAAAGCATTGCTACTCATCAAAGAGTATGTGTGCAGTCCTATGTAAACAAGGCTGGCACAGGAAGAAACACAGTGAAATTAGACACAATAACATGCTTGGAATTGGATTTCTGGCTCTGTAATTTCTGCAGTCATATATAGATGTGTGTATATATATACAGTATATAGACATATCTGTGTATATTTGAAAGTATGTATACACACATAGGTCTTTGGGCATTTGGGCATAGAATTTTATCTTCTTTTGAGCAGTTTATCCAATGGAAATACCACTTCATACATATTTTTTATATTTCCCTTGCTTCTTGCTATGATCCATTCTATGCAATGTAGTAAAAAGAAAAATCTAATCGATCTGAAACCAGCAACTAAGAAAATACACTTGTATCTCAGAGGTTTTTCTGCAGTTTTGAATATAGTGCTTAACTCTGTTTTACAAAAATATTCAGATCTGTAGAAAGAATAAACAGATGTCCTTTTTCCTTTTCTTTTGTCTGGCTGCTTTGTTCAGTAGATAGTGTTTATGCCCTTTTTTATCCCAAATATTGTATGGTCAAAGGACCTATGGTACTTTTTGCTCTGATCTTAAAGAGGCATTGAAGTGCTATTGGAATAGATAAAAAAGCAAAACCTCAAGTACGGAATTGTACCTCGTTCCAAAATATTTTTAGGACCTGAGAATTGTGTTATATAAGTTCACATAGTAAAGAAAAGATGTTCTGTATATTGCAGTTTCCTTGTCTGTTTTTATGAATTGTGATTTGATTGATTTCTCATAGTGATAGATAATAAATAAAAGAGATTTGGATCCCAGAGTTATAAAGCACAGTAAACTAATGAAAGAATTATTTCGTCTTCTCTGGGCTTCAGAAGACATTTCAGCAATAACCATATGTGTATTGGATTTTTACACTGGGATTTTTTGAGGCTTAACTACAGTTTCAAAGTATCTGCAAGTCCTTTTTTAAAGAACTATTTATGTGTTGTGGAGCTGAAGCTGCAGATGCTTGCTTTTTTTTTTTTTTTTTTTTTGGTCTTCATTATTATTATTATTATTAAACTTTGATGTGCTGAATTTGCCAAAAAGGCATTTTAAATCCTATTCAGGAGCCCTCCATGTATCCAAGGCTGTATAATGCTGCATATATGTGAAACAACGGTTAGCATGCAGCGAGTTTTCTGTTATTACTGAAATACATTAGTGATGCCCAAAATCTCCCATCAGAAGTTTGTTGATTTCTGCATTGTCTGATTATAGGAGAAATTACAGTGGTTACTGTTGCTTTTCCCAGAGACTTGGTAGCTAAACTTGCAAATTTAACTTTTATTGTGTAAGCTTCCCCAGTGGTTTTGGTGGGCTTGTGTGTGCTCAGCTTAAGCCATTTCCCTGGCTGTATTTCTTCCTTCTGCTGCTGACAAATGTGCAAAGTGCAGAAGTTTGGAAAGGGTCTGGCACATGATTTGACTTGGAGGAAAACTTCTGTCTTCTGAAAGAAAAATTTTCAAAGGTGTTCCCTTCCTTAGATGGATGAAACTGAACTCCAAGTGTCTTCACAAAAAACATGAGCCATGTTTCTGTGAACCACGAGAGCTCCCACATGTGTACAGAGTGCAAGCTGACAGACTGTTCAGATATTTCTACTGACAAATCTGGCAATTTCGTTGCTATCAGATTAGCTTCATGAGAAAACTTGTCTTCTCAAAATTTACCTGCTTCTGCACAAAGTTGAGTTTTAACAGATCAGCATTTTCCAATCAAAGCATAAAGAAAAGGAGAACAGTTCATCCCTGATCGTTCTGCTAACAAGCTGGTGATATGGAAGGTAGCAAAGTGCATCCAGACCACCATCACACACATGCTTCAGCAAGTGGGAGTTAGTGAAGCATTCTGCATTTGGGAGATATTTGAATAAGTGTGATGAACAATAATTAGTATCTAGTTGCTTCATACAATATTCTACATTTTTATCAAGGATATCCAGCATTTAAGACAGGTTTCTGCAAATGCAACAAACTGTGTGCACACTGTGGTTCTTTTTCATGTGGTGTTAAGCAGCAGCGTGGCAATCATAAGGGACTTTTTCTTTCCAATACATTTTAACAGAAGGTGTGAAGTTGTATCATTCTTTCATTTTTAATAATGTGCAGTTGACAGATATATAGCTGCTTTGAATGCAATGTATTTAATGTAATGTGCATCTCATCTCTTTTATATAATGTGCAATCACACACCGTGCCAACACACTGAGTATATTCATGACGTGACACTCCCGTATCTGACTTTTTCTCAAATTGCTCAGCATTTGCCAATTTAAGACCTCCATTTCAGAGGTCCCATAGTTTTGCCAAGCTTATACTGTTGGAGCTGACAGTTTCTGTATCTCTGGTTTGTCTTAGGTTGAAATATCTTGGGTTATCTTTAGCCCTCAAAGTTCTGCTCTTCTAAAGGTGAGGTTAGGAAAAATGTGTTCTTTGGAATTTATTTTAAAAATTTGGCTACTTTTTCTTTGGAAAGATCTAGAGATTTTGCTTTGAAAGAAGAAATGTGTGTAATGTGGGTTTTGCTTTGCTTTAAAAAGAGTTTTCTTTCTTGCTTCCTCTCTTTCTTCTGGACTCTCACAGGGTATATGCTTTTGAAGAATATTTTATGCTTTCTCATGTTACGCATATTCTATCTCTGTGGAACTTTCAAAAAGAAGAGGAAAATGTTCTTAGCAGTTTTATGTCTGCATTACATCAGTAAGGTCTAAGCTTGTTTTCAAGGTCAGTACAAACAGCAGTGAGAAGGAAGTTGATGCAAATACAGGGAGTAGGGAAGCTAAATATTTGACGTAGAAAGACTCTCATGGAATTTGCAGGTTACACAGATCCCAGCAGTGATGGGTAAAACAAATTAGGCTTGGAGCTGGACAGCAGGAACAGGAGAGACCCTAGATGGGATTTGATTGCTTGGTTTCTAATTCACAAGCTCTCTTATTCATAGCTCACAACTCGTAACTCATTCACCTATAATCAAAACAGAGCTGCTGGGGAGAGCTCTTGTTCTTCTCTGCCATGGCAGAGGTGTCACACTGTGAAGCTTTAAAGCCTCAGCAATCCAGTTGCTGCAGCCACTTTAAAAACTGTTTGGGTAAGCTGACACCTTCCAGCTTGGACATTTGGTCTACACCACCTCCGGGGAGTCAGCAGGTTTTGAAGAGACTGCCAGACAAACAACAGGCAAAGATGATGGCTGCAGGAGCCAGCAGGCTGCAGGTGACAATGGCTGCATAAAGACCTTTAGCCCTTTCTGGTCACTGTGTGGAGCATACATGTTGCCTTTGCTTTGGCCAAACAGCACTGACCCCAGCATACATCAAGGGACAACATACAGCATGAGCCATGTGTTAGCCAAAATCTGAGCAGGAGTGAGTGAAGAGTCACACATGGGGAGTGCAGTCAGCCACTGCAGCTGGTTGTTCATAGATTTCCAACACCTTTTTGGATAAACCCCTGAGCAACATAGTCTGACACGGATTCAATATCGAATTCAACGCTGATCCTTCTCTGAGCAGGATGAAGCACAGGCCTCCTAAATGATCCCTTTCCCCTGGCTGATTCTCTGGTAAGAAAGCAGGAGATGTGAGAGGCAGAGAAAGGATTGAAACTGGTGGGTCAGAAAAGGTCCTGCTGGGGGAGGAAGGGTGTTCATTTCCTGAGTGCAAATGAAACACAGGTTCCTCAGTGTGTGCTTCAACAGGATCAGCAAACATTTATGTACTGAGCAGGGCAGGTTCCAGCTAAGCACAGCAAGCTGCTAGTAGTCATCACGTACTCCACGACCTCAAACCTAAGAGTGTAAATTGAATCAAACCATGTGGCCAAGTAATAACCTTCATTTGCTCCTTTGCAAGTTTCCTTTAACTTTTTTTTTCCTGCCCCCCTCCCCAGTTCACTCAGTGGATAGAAGGAAGATACTTCTTCCTGTGGAAAATGGGATATCGATGGAAAGTGGTTTAAGCTGAAGGCCAGAAATATATTTTAGAAATTTTGAAAGGAAGTAGTAGATGAGGCAGAATATGAAAGAAGAGAAATTACAATGTTCTGTTTTAATCAGAATTGCATTCCCTTCCTGTCAGTGAGAGCTGGCTGAAAAGTCATGTTTACTTTCCACAGATGTTGATTTTTTTTCTTCTTCTTCTTTTAAGGCTAGAGTTGTTTTAGTTGACTTAAAACAGTTTCTACAAAAACTTTGGTTGGCAAATCTACAGATCCTATCTCTAGTCCCGATGAATGTCAGTTATTCCACTGGCTGCAGGAAGTCCTGTATCACAACATGTACGTGACTTCTCCTTCCAAGCTGTGCTCAGGGTTCTTGCTTTCCAAAGCTTCTCAGCCTAGGGAGGAGTCTTGATGAGCTCCTTTGAATCTGGAGACTTCCACTTTCAATTTCCCTGGCTCAGCAGCCAACAGCCCTTTTGGAAGTCTAAGCTGAGTTCCCCCGAGACATAATTTTTAGTTTCATAACAGTTTGTTCAGTCTGAAATATTTTAAGGAGAACATGCTGGGTGCCAAGAACTGCGGTTTTGAAAAAGCTCTATTTAGTCTGAAAATTTCCAAACTGCCCTAGCCTTTACTGTAGAGTTCCTTAAACAAGATTTTTCACAGGTGGTCACTGAGTGAATGTTCCTCATTCTGTATCTGACTGACTGATGCCCTTGTGGTCTCATTTGCAGAAGTGTTGAAACACACAGCTGCAACTGGAATTAGCAGGACCATGCTTTGAAAACATGGAGGACTGTATATTTCTACTAGAATTCTGCTGTGGAAATACTACAGCAACAAATATTCTGAAAAAGCCCTAGGGGAAATAAATTCTGGTCTGGAGGCAAACATAGTTAAAAGTGTGCAGTCAGCCAAGAGGCATGCTTTGGAAGAAGTGTGAGGAAAAGTTCTTAAATCATTGCTAGGGTACTGGATATTGTGTGCATTGAATGTAATGGAGATCTTAATAGGAAGGGTGATGTGAGAGTATATAAAGTAATTTCTACTACAGGTAGTAGGACTGAGGCTTCAAAGAAAACTTTGGCCCCTCTTCACTATGAGCATTTAACTTTGCATTGGAACATTTGGTGGAGGTTGGAGACAAGAAATCCAGAGGCCTGTTTCTATTTCCTCCACTAAAAAGTTAAGCTCCACTCTCCACAAACCTAGTAGAAACTACTTTATGTAGCTGTGGAAGGGTTGGTGATAGTTCTTCCTGTGCTTAGAAAGTGTTTGTCTTGACATTAAGGGAACTTGAAAACAGACACTTCTTAGTTCCTGACACCACTGGAGAGCAGACCTAGCATTTTCAAAGGGGGAAGAGTACGAGGGAAAGTTTTGCCGGAGGACCACAGACAAGAACTCTCCGTGGCAAACTGCTGTCTCAGGATTTCTTACCTAGCTTTGTTTGTCTTCAGAACAGGAAAGTCACAAGGATGACAGGGGTTTGAAAAGCTAAATGTGTCTGTTCTACAATAAACACTGTTGATTTCTTTTCTTTCCTTCAAAGGGTAGAGTTTCCATCTCCCCACCAGCCCAAGAAAGGGAAAATAAGAGCAAAGTGAGTGGATGGGGTGAAGTGCACATCTGATGTGATGGCAAGTGGGAGAGGTATCTGATATGTAGCTGTGTGGAAGGGATGAGTGAAGATGAGACAACAGCAAGAAGACTGTCATGCTGCTGCTGCTTGTCTTCCCCCACTGACTCCCTTGCTCCATGCAACCTTTCAGTCCTGTGTTACTCTGGCATTTAATCTGGTAATTTTTTTTGAGGGGAAGTTCATGATGGGTTGGATTTACGTCTCTATTCAATTATCAGTGGCAAATATCAGCCAAAATTTCCAGTGCTCAACCTGTAAAATAATACCGATGATGCTCTGCTGGGCTGCTACACTGGAAGTGAGTCAGGGCTGATGCAAACAAGCAGAGCAGGCTGATGAGAAATGAGGTTGAGTCTAACATTCTTTGTCTGTAAAAGGATGATGGTACACTTAGGCTGCCAGAAATACATCTTCCACAATCAGTGTATGCAATGAGCAGTGGAAACAGAAGCATGTAGTCTGCTACTTTTTCCATCACTTATTTTCTTTCTTTCTTTACTTGTTCTATTCAGAATCCCTTTGTCCAGCTTGCTTTATCTCTGTACTCTCTTGCATTTATCACTGCTACACTCAGAACATGCCAAAAAAGAGGGAGGGGGGAAAGCAGATAATTTTACTGTCGCCATCGTTAGTTTTTGTTGGATAACCGTACACAGTCGTCATCATCATCATCATCACTCCCTGGAGCTGGAGTCTGGTGCAGAGCGGAGTGCGGCCGCTCCGTCCCCAGCGGAGGGCAGCAGCGCACACAGCTCCCATCGCCGCGCACAGCCAGCTGCCGATGGGCACTCCTCTCCCCTTGCGACCCAGGGGACCCCTGCTGACCCCGCAAGTGGAAAATGAGAAAAACGAAACGAGAAAAACAGAAAGAAAAGAGAAAAAGAAACAAAAACTTCTGGAGCGCCAGTGAAGTAAGCTCTTCTGCCAGGTTCTATGACTAATTATGAGTTAGTTCTCAGAATAATCATAGAACCATAGAATATCCTCAGTTCAAAGGGACTTACAAGGATCATCAAAATCCATCTCCTGGTCCTGCTCAGGACAGCCCCAAGAATCACACCAGCACACACAAACATTTTAAGAATTTTGGTCACTAATCTAATTGGATTAGGCTCACCTTGTTACTAATTCTCTCTTCCCTCTATTTGCATTCCTGACTCTACCCACTTCCAGTATATATGTAAGCTCAGCCTGGTATCCGAGATTGTAATTTATTCACCCATATAAAACATATATAAATATATATATGATGATATGAATAAATAGTCATTCATTTATAATTTCCCACCATGAATGGATCCTTCTCCAACCTCTGAACAGCCAAATGCTGTGTTTTGTTTTTTCTTTTTAACTAGGTTTAAAAACAAGGGTGGAAAGAAGATTTTTTTTTTCTGTAGTTTAGAAGCCAATGCTTTGAGGAATTTTCTACAAATTCATTTCCTCACCTTGATTTAATATCATAGAGACAAGAAAAAGAAGAAAAAGTGGTCCTTGTATTGCCATAAGTATCTTACTACTTTGAAGGCATTACTTGAGTGCCTGTAGCTATCTTCACATTTTCATTCTTGTCTAAAACACCTTTCATTTTAGCTGAAAACCTTTTTTCTGTTAAACTGGGGATAATGTAAACCCCATCCCTTCAATCCTACTCTCTAATTCACAGCTTTAGAGCTGATATGTTGTTTTAGTCTGCTCAAATATTTGCTTCTTTGGAGATGGTGATTGCTTGGATATATTCATTAGTCCTCTTCACAGAGGAATTGTACTAAAACTGATCCCCTGGGATGCACAAACTTCTGGTCCATGCAGAGGAGCCAGGCAGAATGGCAACATTACACACCATTGTGGCTAAACAGTGCATTATTGCTCCATTTTCTTACCCTAATGGCTATGAATAGAGCTCAGACTGACTTTCTTTAAACTCTCAGGACAAAGTTCTTCTGACGTAATGAAGACATCAGCATCTGCCATGAGGAGGCCTCCACGTTTTGAGGTAACTATCTGGTAGCCCATGGGGAGAGACAGGCACTTGTGTGTCAGTTTGAATTTAATTATGTAAATTATTCATAGCTGAGGTGAATCATTCTGAAAATTACCTTTTTTTTTCCTCTGTGATTAAAGACACTCAAGTTAACACCTTGCACCATGTAGCTATTCAAATTTAGAATAAGCAGATAATGGCATATAAAAACAAATGAAAGAGGACAGTCTTCATGCCATGATTTGTAACTTGGCATTTAAGGGGACAAACAGGTTAAAAGAAGCCTGGCTGAAAAGGACTTGGGAGTGGTGGGGGGTGAGAGGCTGGACTTGACCCATCAATGTGCAATTGCAGCTCAGAAAGCCAGACATGTCCTGGGCTGCATGAAAAGCAGCAGGGTGAGGAGGGGGAATCTGCCCCTCTGCTTTGGTGAGACCCCAGCTGGAGTGCTGCATTCAGCTCTGGGGCCTCCAGCACAGGAAGGACATGGACCTGTTGGAATAAGCCTGGAAGAGGGACACCAAGAGGGATAGAGGAATGGAGTACCTCTCTTGTAGAGACAGGCTGCACCAGCTGATGCTACCCAGGATGTTTTGTAAAGAGGGGACGCATGCAAGTACTCTCAACTATTTGTACAATAGTTTATATATGAAAATTAATTTATTTGAATCTCCCAGTTACTTTTAAATAATTGCCAATTCCACAGATACAATAGTAATAGAACTCTCTCTCTTTCCATTTATTTAAAATTTAATTTTATTAATTTATTTTTTCTCCTGGACAAAATCAAAAACCCCAGTCATGTTATAGTTGTAATACTGCTTCACCTTGACTTTGCAGATGAATAGGGCCTTTTCTTCTGCTTAGCAAGAAAGACTCAGGTCTCAAGTACAGCTCTCTGGTATCCTCAGCAGTGGCAGTGGTAAGTTCTGCCTCTGTGTGTGTCTATTTGCACCTGCTTTAGAAAGGCAGAACCTTCTCCATAATCCTGTTACAAAATCATTTTTCCTGCCAAACTGAGACCAGTGGCATTCAGCTCAGCTGAGCTGTCATGCATTTATTCAACCCATAGGCACAGACCTAACTTCCACTACTCACTCACCCAGCAGCAAAACTGCCCTGGGAGCAGACTCACTGCTTCTGCACAGGCCGTTAGGAATTTCATCTGCACACTCTCTGAACTGGCCGTGCTAGTCCTTTTTGGGCTTTTAGTGAACTCCTGGGGAGAGACATACACAAGCACTATGAAAACTGAACATGTTACCAAAGTACTGGAAGCCACAAAAGCATGATTCAGATGAAATGCAAGTCATTTTAGGCCCCGTACACGATTCATCCTGACTTCACAGAGCTCTTTAGGCAGCCTAAACAGCAGCAGAGTCTGTAGGCTTTTGAATCACCATGGGTAAATGTTCTGCGTGTTAAATGTTCTACCAACACATATACCCCAGGGCAGCTAAATGGCATGTCTCAGAATCACAGAACCACAAGGTTGGAAGACACCTTCAGGATCATCAGGTCCAACCCATGTCCTAACACCTCAACTAAAGGGGGCACTTAGTGGTACATCCAGTCTTTTTTAAACACA
>WAAE01002217.1:20266-134400 GCA_013400495.1 Nicator chloris | reverse complement strand
TTGGCTAATTCATTTATAACACTCTGACATTCCCAAGGTTGTAGATACTGTGCAAAAGAAGGAGGTGACACAAAACTCCTGACTGCTGGTCGCCCTCCATGCCCTTATAGCATTGTTGGATTTTTTAAAATGTGTATTTTCCTGTGAGAACAGGGCATCCAACCATGATGCCATACTCAGTTTGACATCTCCTCCAGCTCCCTTGTGGCAGTGTGTGCAGCTTGAGTGTGATTGTGATAAAGCAGTGTGCAGGTGTACTTTATAGTTATGCTCTGTTCCTTTGCAGGGATAGTAACATGGAAAGACAGGGTGGGAAGATACCTTAAGAAGTAATATATTTTCCACCAAGTTTTTCCAAAGTAGGATCAACTAAACATAAACTTTTTCTAATAGAATAGTTAGCTAGATTTTCTCAGAGTACAAGGTGGAAAAATTGCTATGGGTTGACTCACTGAGGGAATTAAAGATACAACAAAAGAAAGGTAATAGTGTAAATCAAAATGGATTCCTGCTTTTACTGTCATTCTGTGGTATGTTGCAGTCCATTTCTCAGAGTGGCAGTCTGTAAGAAGGGCTATAATCCAGCTGTAGCCTTCAGGGACACACCTGCAATGGGGCTGAAGTAGCTAAGCTGCTCAATGCATAGAGGATGCTCCGTTCTCCTTGAAAAGTGACCCAAGGAAACCCTTGGAAAAAAAAAAGTGTATTTTTCTTTTCCTCTGGAAGGAGGAGTTTCTTGTGTAGGCAGGATCACACAGCATCCACCAATCACTGCTGTTTCTATGTGTCTGCACGCAACAAGCTAATGAAGAACAAGCTAATTAGACAGAACTGATAAAAAACATTAGTAATTATTCTCTGAAAGCTCTGATCTGTGGCTGATAAAAAAAATGAAGAGTTTGTGCTTCTTAATGCATTTCCCATTTGCTGTCTCATGTTTTTTCTAGCTATTCACAGATTTTCTTGTTTGTTTTAAATCCCATTGAAACCATGGCAGCAAGGGCAGTGGAAGGAAAGAACAAAGAAGGTGGAGAAGATGGAGTCTTTTTATACCTGAGTTTAGGGTAAGATTTTTTTTTTTTAATTGTTCTGTAGACAGCAGCTTTTCATTCTTTGCTGGAAAACTAATCTTTCATTTTTAGAGGCTAGTTTGGGGGGCAGCAAGACCTGTCCCCAGTTATTTCTACAGCCTTTGTTCTATCCATGTACCCTGAGATTTCCCAGCTGTAATACCCTACAAATCACATTATATATAAGATCATCATATATGATCTTATCTACAGGAATCTATTCAGGGCACAGTATTGTTATGCAGTGTTATGTGCTTTTATGTCTGAACTGTAATTGCACAGGGAAGACTATTGCATAAGCTTTCTGCTATCGGAGAGTTATTTATAATGCATACTGGAACGAATATGAATGGATCATTAATATTACCTTTGAACAGCACCCTAATCATTCAGTAGAATGTGTAGAAGACAAAAGCAGGTGAGACGTTGTGGCTCCAGAGCTGTAACTCTAGAGTATCACGAAGAAATCCTAGTGATTGTTGGTAGCTTCAAAGGTACTCATCTGTGAAAATGAGTCGTAAAATCTTTAACTGGAACTGAAAACAATATAGGGAAATTAAAGCCGAATGTCCAAACTCAAACATTTCCAAAGCAGTCTTGGAGATCAAAAGTGAAATTCTGAACCTGTAACTGTGAATGGGTTTTTTGAAGTGGCAAAAATTCAGACAAGTGCTTAACAGAGGACTAAAATCACTTGGCAGCACTTAAAATCCAACCTTAGTTTACTTTTCAGAGTCAGTGAACTGCTCTACTTTTATGTGCTAAAGGGACTGCAGAGCATGCAGGTGAACTGCATGGAATCTTCCTGTCCTGAGAGAAACCCATTTAGCCCAATGAGTAGCAGGTTGAACCTGAAGAAGACTCTGAACTTCTGTAGAAGAAGTTTGTGGATGATAAACATTTATTGCATATGACAACCTAACTGTATTTTAAAAGGAATACATGTAGTTTCTTGTCTTTTTATGACCAAAAACGTGGTAATGGAATGGGGAAAAGAAAATTAATAATAACCAGTTGGGCCTGATTCAGCATGAAAGATAACTCTATGAAAAAAAACCTCTGTATCTGAAGTTAAACTACTGAAGTAAGACCCATTTAATCAGAAGAGTGTATGTTTAGAGTGGATAGAATCCTGCAGGAATGGGGGAAGCATAAAGTTCAACTAATTAATTTCTAAAAGGGATTGCAACCAAGTCTTAAACATGTGTGTGAACACTGAAGTTATATTGAAAGCTATACAAAGCTATATTAACTCCATATCTCTCTAAGATTAGCACAACATATGACATAAAGTTTTTAGGGCACTAATGGAAAAAGATGTTTTTACAGAAATGAGATTATATAGGTTTCATATATAGGTTTCTTGATCATAGCTTCTTATGAGGGAACACTGTCATTGGCACTTGGATTCCAAAAATTTGTCCTGGTAATTTTTCATTGATTTTTATAAAGAAAGTAAAATATGCCAAAACCTAGAATGCATGCTTATCTTATGGCTAATCTTGGGAGAGCTTTATATGATACCATACAAATAAAACTTGTATTGCGTCTTTCTGTGTGGTCTGCATCCCCTCCTTTTAACATTATATACCCAGTTTTCTCATGCCTTCCATTCCTTTATATATCTCTTTTGAAAACTAATAGTTTTGTGCTGATTCTTAGGAATCATTTTCACTGCAGATTTCGGCCTGGCAGGCTACACTGATTCAGTAGATTACCCACTGCTGAAGAGAAGTCCTGGAAATCTTAATCACAAAGGTTGTCCCTGATCATAAACACTTTTAGAAATATATAAATGTCAATACTGATGAGCAGCTCAGGGAGCAGCCTGGGCAGAGATCATAGAAGACAGCAATTGTAGTAAATTCTTCTCTGAATGCACAATAAGAAAGTGAACAAGTTTTTACAGCTATCAAGAAAAACAGACAGGTATCTCATTGCTCTGTAATTCTGATGGGGTAATGCTGAAGACAATTCCTTTCCTCAAGAAAAAGAAAATATTTTAATGGCTGCCTGGGAGAGCCCTGATCTAGTAGATCCTGACTGGGGGGAAAAAAAGACCAGAGTATTTTTTTCCTTTTAAGGTACTAGAGTCAGTAAAGATAGCTAAATCCTGTACAATTATGAGTGATACTCTGAAGCTTAAGTAATGGAGGAAACAGTTAATACGAGAAATAAGAAGCCGCAGAATTATTACTTTTTGTGGAAGGTCTGTCTAGCATGTCCAGGAGCATGTGCAGCAGGACAGAATGACTGTGTAAAGACATGAGGACAGAGAAACGGAGATTGATTGTTTTGTCCTTCTCCAAACAGAGGCAGGTGGGAATAGGCTGAAGCAGAAGCACCAAAGTGAGAAAGAGGTCTTCTAAGATGGAGAGAAACAGAAAGAACATCTTCCAAAGGAGGGGCAGGATCTGGATACCGAAGTCAGTGAGTTTGGATGCTGGACAATCACAAGGCAGTATTTCACATGGGCATGTCATGGTATAAAGAGGGAAACTGACTAAGAATGTAAAGGTTATAGCTTAGGCACTGGAGCCTCTGTGGAAAGGCATGATAGACTGTGAGTCCATTGAATCCCCTGGAAGTTTGCTGATATCTTGACTAGTGGCTGCATATACTGGCAAAAACACTGATGGCAGGTTAAAGGCAGCAAGAGCATTAGTCTCTCCAACTACCTCACAAGGTGCCACAGTAATGGGTGGGAGGGGTGAGAGTGCACAAGGGAAGATTAAATTCGACTTTGTCCTTTTGCTGCAGATGCTACAGCAATAGTTAACAGACACAGAGAGAGATACCCGTTCTTCATATAATGACAAAATGAGCAGAGGCAGGAACTGGCTCATCCTGAAACCAAGAACAGGACTGTGTCTCCAGAGCGAGATCAAGAACAGGACTGTGTCTCCAGAGCGAGATCTCTGCACCCAAGATCCAGTCCCAGATGCCTGCAAGCAGCTAAAAAATGTAGAGGTCAAACTGACTGCCTTGATAAAAGTGCTGGAAATATTCAGAAAGTGCAGATATTTCAGTGGGCCAAAATGTAACAGCTGGCAGAACTCAAAAGCTGCCTGATTTTTATGTACAACAACAGTGCCAAGCAAACCCCAATCTGGGCAATCAAGTTAGAGGAAAACAAATTAGGCTCTACAGAGCAGACTGAAGGTCTCTAAGTGTGGAATTCGATTGGCAGTTCTAAGCAGATCTGGAAAATTTGTGTTTTAATAGAAATCCTTCATTCTGCATTATGAGTTTTTCTTGATGTTTGAGGAAACTCAAGATTTGAAGAAACACCCCTAGAGTTCACTTTCTGACCATATTTCTCCAGGTGTATAAAGAGAACAGAAGCCAAACCTCAGTCTTTTCTCTGTAAAAAGGAAGTATAAAGGAGGTGTTTCTTGCCTCCTGGAAAGCAAATCCTTACTTGTAAGCATGGATGCAGAAAAGCTCAGTGATGCAGAAAAGCTCAGTAATGCAGAGTACTCATGAGCTCAGTAGAGGCAAGGAGATGGGAGAAGAGGATATGGTTTTGACAACAGCAAGAAAGGGTGACTCCTTTGAGGGCACTGTAGTTTATGCTAGACAAGAGGCCTTTATCCTCTCTTCTTTTAAACATGGGCACAGGTTGCACAGAGATGGTGCAGAGTCCTTTAGTGGAGGTATTCAGAAGGCGTCTGGAGACATTTCTGAATGACAGGCCTGAGGGGACCCTGCTGGGGCAAGGGAGGTTGGGCTAGATGACATCCAGCAGGGCCTTCTAACCTGACTCATTCTGCAGTTGTGTGAGATGCTGTCAGAAGGTCTGAGGCACTTTCAGCCCCAGCAGGGATACAGTGTGAGCTGAGGAAGCTGATGGAGAGCCTAAAAACACAGCTCTGCTTGTGTGGAGGCTACAAGGCTCATTGGCCTGTGTATTGCAGTGAGGCTAGGCAAAAACCTTCCAGGGCCTGAGGATGGCTTGCTCTGAGTGTAACTTTTAAGACCGGAGTTGAGGGACAGCACACTCTCCCTCATGGCCTCTGGTCATGCTGGTGCTGAAGTAAGCAGTACACTTATGGTCTGGTTCCGTCCTGTCTTTCCTTCCGGTTCAGAGGCTGGTTTTGAACATACGATGGTGCATTTTCTTCCCTTCTGGAATGTCATTATCTAGCAAAGGAAAAACATCACTTCCTAAAACTTATCCCCTTGCCGCTAAGATTTGCACTGAATGTTGTCTGCAGCTTGAAAGCTGTGGGTGAAAGAAGTTTTGTTAATCAGGGACTAATTTAATCTTCATTAGAATTTACAGCCAGCACATGCAGTAAAAATTCCAGGTGCATATCTCCACTGACTTAATTGGGCTACTCAAATCTATGCTGTTTATATAAAAGGCTGGAACATTTGTAGTAACAAACTCAGTGCAGGAGTCCTCATTCAGGAAAAAGTTTCATTGAGTTCCATAACAGTTGATGAAGGATCTTAAACAGGCAATTTTTGATCTTTTTATTTATTTAAGAAACTAAAGTAATGCAGCTGATGTATCATAACATTTGGCTGACCTCAAGGAAGTTTTGGTAATTGACCATTTTAACTTGCATCTTAGGGGCTTCATTTGGTGAAGTTTCTGTCTTGGATGATCTGTGAAGATTCACCCATCAGTACCTAGACTGAAGTTGGATAAAAACAGATTGCATCCTTTTATTTGGCTTTCTTTGCATTTGATCAGGTTCTATGTCTACTAGGCTTCCTTTCTGTTTTGTGATGATTTTTTTCTTCCTTGTTCCATGCACCAGGGATGTTATTAGCATATAAATTTTTAATGGGAGACGAAGTGCAGAATTTTTGAAGCATTTCAAACTGAATGTTAACATTCTGCATAGCTATCCATTCAATCCCATGGCTAGCACAGAAACCCTGGCTCACACAAGCAAGCTGATCCCCATATCTCTGCCTGGCAATGCATGTGTAATGCACACTGAAATATTTCCACAGAGGTCCTATTTTGGGCTAATTTTTAGAAGATAGACAATTGCATAGTGGAAGGGTGAAACATTAAAAATACTTTCATGCTGCATGCCATTAGGAAATATACACCAGGAGAATCTGAGAAAAGCAAAAATTTCATACTGAATTAAAATTGCTACCTTATATAAACTTCCAGTATTTTAATTGGCAACTGTACATATTTTCCTTGCTCCTCAAACTATAAGTTAGGTACATGGCTGGGAAAATCAGTTTATTTCTGTCAAAGTCAAAGAATTTTTACCACCTAAGTATTTAGCCGCATGTATGTTTTACATCTAAAGAGCAGTAATTTTGTTAACAGTAAGCTTCATAGCACCCTACTTTATATAGCTAGCTGCAGATGTAATTTTACTCATATTAATGTTAAGTGTTTGTGACAAATTACAAGGCAATGCTTGTGATGATGGTCTCTCTTAAAACAACATCAGTCATCTGGCAACTAAGCCACATGAGAAATGGCTTTTAAATCACCCTTCTTAAACACAAGATAACACTAAGAAGTGTTTCTAGTAATTGCTTAAACTGTGGCTTGCTCATATCGGAGCTACAATATATTTATATTTTATTTAAAGGACTTAGAACCATCTTATTAATGACTGCTGCCAGTTTGAAGCCTATGTTTATCTTGAAAGATGGAGAGGATGAGCACAAGCTCTTTTGTCCCTGTCAGGCACTGGGACAGGCCTGCAATATTCTTTGATTGGGAGGCAGCAACTTCCCAGATTCACTTCTTCACAGAGCACAGATAAGCACTTCAAAGCTTCCCCATTGCAGAGGATGTATTTAAACCTTCTCTTTCTTTGCAGGTGCAATAACTAAACAGCAACTCTCTTATCTGCTTTCTTCTGTAAATAGGATGGGAAGAAAGGTGTGCGTGGAAGGTTGCAGTAAACGGCATGTTGTAGTCACTTGTACTCCCTGGGCTGTACACCAGGCTGGAGTGACTAGCACTCCCATGCTAGGTAATATAAATCGAAGCTCTCTTCGGGGAGAGCCTAGGTTGCTGTAAAGTAATAACAATGCCATTACTTCTTTCTAAAAGTTAGGAAGCTCTTTCCAAGAAGACCTTACAAAAGCTGTCACCATCCTATGACTCAGATATTTCAAATCAAGGGAAAATAAACCAAGACAGAACAGATGCTTGAAATACAGAATAATCTTCAGTGTGTGTCCCAAGGTAAGAGTGAGGAATCTTGAAGCTATGTTTCTGCAACAACAATGCAAAGTAAAAAATAGAGGTGAGCAAAGTTCTTGAAAAGTATTTTTTTAAATGGAAGCATTGCTGATCTGCTGTCTTTCCTGCTTCTTTAATTTAGTCCAAACTAGATCATCTAGGGCTAAAAAGAATTTAGATTTCCAGATGAAATATCTTAAGAGCTGACAACTACAGGTGTATTAAATTGCAGTCTTCTTTATTGCTGAAAACTTTGGTTTATACCAAGACATTTCTTGGTGTGCTTCTCTAAGCCTATAGTCTTCTGTAGTATCCTGACATGAGGAAATCCATCTTTCAGAGTTAACAATGGTGTGTTTTGCCTTGTAGAAGTTACAAGTACAAAGAAACAACTTCCTCCTCACTTCCTCCTGTGAGAACACAGCGTGTTTTCCTATTTTCAGTTCCACCCCTTCGTTCCACTACATAATGTCTTTTCCATGAGCAGCAATTTACGTGTCCTCTGACCTCTCAGTAAGTGGTGCAGCTAACAGTCCCTTTGCAGGTCTGCAGCCCTCCCTTCCACCCAGCCTTGGACCCTACTGTGGGCTGCTTGTTAAAAGCCAATGTAATGAGGGTTGAAGGAGAGGACTAGCTTTTGGAAAAATACAAAGGATCAGGTCTTACCTGAAAGTGCATGTCATGTGAACTGCATGTGGGGCATAACTGGCAGGCCTTTAGTATTGGAAGCTGCAAGGGAAGAGGCCGTGAACTCCTCTGTGCCAGTTATAGCTGCTGTCAGCCGGTTTGAAAGGGATGAAAACAACTCACTGCATGCCAAAACCTCAGCTAGGTGAAAGCAGCACATGGCATTTCTGCTCAAACATTATTTTAAAAAAGAGCAGCCCCCCAGAACAGGAGACACTGGAGGAAATGTGAGGATATCTGTGAGATGGAGGAAGTGAAGGAGACACATGGAAGGAAGAGACACAGTCTTGGAAGGAGTCACTCCATGCCCAAGAAGAGACACCCTGTAGGGAACTGTGGCACATGAAGGACTCACTGTGAAACAGTGGAATAGTAAGGGAAGAAACAGTGGAGGAAAATGAGTAAGAAGCAAGCAACAGCAGAAAGAACCATTACACACTGACCCCAACTGTCCACATTGCCCAGTGCCTCACAGAAAGAATTGGGACAAAGGAACTGATTGGAACACCTGTTGAAAGCAAGGGATGTCGAGACCAGAAAGGCGTAGGAGAGGTGCTTAACTTGAGCTTGGGCAGGAAGGAGAAAGGCCTTTCCCTAAGTGTTTGTGTGTGCCTTTTTCCTTTCTGTATTTGAATCAGTAGTTGAAATTTTGTGTTAGCTGTCAATAAATTAAATTAAGCAGGAAGTCCCATGTGAAACTGCTTTATCTGCAAAGACCTATCATACCTTTCACAGGAGACAGAAGCCAGAATATGTGCTGTGCATGGAAGAGTTGGGAGCTACAAATGTCTTCGAGAAATCTATAGGAGTCACATGTGCTCATCTGCCCTGAGATCTCAAACTACTCAAACGTAAGAATATTCTTAGAAACTATTTGCAGTATGGCTATGGACTTTGTACAGCCTACTGATTGGATCTAACTGTGCCCCCTTTCCCTGTCATTCTTGTACCATTTGCCAATGCTTGTCCCTAAGTGATCTTACATCACTGCCATGGCACAAAGAGAAGCAAAACTGGAGAAATTATTCCAGTGGTGCACAAGGATTTCTCACCATCCTACAGGTATTTTAACAGAACAAAATAAATCAAATGCTCCATTCACTTCGCATGGACAGCTGTATATTAGCTGTCTTACTGGAAAATGTTGTTCAAATGTTTTAACAGTTGGGACCAATTCCCAGAATTTAAAAAATCCAGCATTCTGATGATGTTGCAAAAACTCACACTTTCCTTAGAGGAACTTAGGTTTAAATAGACATCAGTAGCAGAGCAATTGTCAGCTCTTCAGTATTGACAGCACTCTGTTTCCACTGAAGTTAAATCACTAATTCTTTAAAAGATTCCATCCAATATAACCTCTTTTTCAAGCTCCTTTTTATGTGGGATGAGGCATAACACTTTGTTGATTGTAAACTAAATGGGCTCTTTCTCCCTGTGTTCTGACTAACCATGCAGAAATCCTTTGTTTTAGAATTTAAAATTACAATCCAGCAATGTTTGGAAATGTGTAAAATGCAAAGCTCTAACGTATGGTGAAAAACACACAGCTGCATTTATACACTAAATAAAGACCTTGTTTTTATTTCAGTTTTACCGCCAGATTAAGGTACAAACAATGAATCTGTTGAAGTCAGTGACATTATGTAGCAGTTACACTGGGGAAACCATGGTCAGAATCAGGAACTTTTTTATTTTGTCCAGCCCTTAGCCCATTTGTGAGATGTTGACGCACAGGTACTCAGGGAAGGAGCTAGGGTCACTGTGAAAATGAATGTGTCATCTTTTATTCAGTGTAGAAGGGCCTGCATTATTAATTTGAATATTCAGTGCTACCTATGATACTCCAGTGCATTATGTCAGATTACGATCTGCCTGAGCTCTCTGGAATTTGCTTTCAGGTGTTTGTATTTCTGTGCCACTTGAAAAAATATCATGGTGGTAGTCTGAGTATGGAAATAAAAGCCAGGCAACTCGTAAGATATGGTTCCCTCAGTAACCATGTGTCATCCAGATTGCTCACAGTAAGGCAAAGCATTAACAGCATGAACGATAACATCAACCACTTCACTGCAGAAGAGAAATGGCAGTGCGTTATATCTGTGGAGGGAACCATAATTTAGAGTTGTCTGCCTTTTGTGCATTACTTGTTTTCATTCAGGGAGAATTTTATGCCTTGAAAATGCACCGCTGTACTTTCACAAATTGCACGGCATGATTTTACGGGGCTCCTGACATGTAACAAGCAAAAAATTTGGAAGAGTTTACATGATGGTTGGTTTCTACGGGAGGACCCCAGGCTGGAGGACACCTTCAGCCATCAGACAATACTGCTAAGACCAGGCCATTTCTCTGGTAGATAAAACACACTGTCATTCGCAGATTTTGTATTTAGAGCAAGTCAGCTTGCTTACTCTGAACTGTTAAAAATAGAGATTTGTGTTTATAAAGTTTGTGAATAGTTGTAATTTTCTCCATAAACTGACAGAACTGAATGCATCCTTATTTGTGGCTAGCTACCCGAGTGTTACCTTTCACAGTTCCTCGCCTTTTTACTGCCATTAAATGACATGGAGTGCAGGACGCCTGTTCCTGTTAAAGCTGTCTATTACTGCTTGATTCCTTTCAGGCCAACACTCTTGGTACACTCAGTACCTCTGCAGCTGTACAGTTGAGGACGGATCTGTGCCCAGTTTGTACCGGCTCAGTTCACGAGATGCGGGGAGCGGTGCAGGCCTGGAGACGTGGGCGGCTGAAGCACACTCACCTCGCAGGTTACTCGGTACCCGGGTTTCTGCTCTTTTTCCCCACAGTCGCCGGGAAGAGATGCGCGGGGGGCCGGCGGGGAGGCAACGCGAGGGGCTGGGACGCTTCTCGACGCACCTGGGAGCGCGGAGTTTCACAAAAAGCAGCGAGTGCGGGCAGCACACGAAGGGCCGTCCCGCCGTGCGGGGCCGGGGCGGACATACTCATCCTCGCAGTTTGTTTTTGGCTGCACTGTGCACGCCTACATGCAAATCGCCGCGCCCTCCCCCACTTCCCCAACAGCAGCCGCTGCCGAGGAAAACTAAAAAAAATGGGGGGGCGCGCAGGACAGGAGAGGAGAAAAAGAAGAAGGGAAACAGCGAAGGGAATAGGCGACGGCGAGAAGACCCCAGAGGGAGGGGAAAAAGCAGTGTGCTGGGCGGCCCCGGCCGTGGAAGGGGCGGGCTGGCCCGGCGGGGGCAGCTCCGCGCCGCCCTATAAGAAGGCGCTGCGGGGCGGGGGCGCCCGGTAGCGGCAGCGGGGCCGGCAGCGGGGCGGGAGGGGATCGCGGCGCGGAGCAGGCGGCGGCTCCCGTCGGGACCGGCTGCGGGCCGGGGAGGTAGGCGCGGGGGACGCGTCGCGGGCAGCTGTCGGGGAGGCTCCCCACTGGTCCCCGCTCCGCCTGGAGCGGAGGGCACAAAGCGAGAGGAAAAACGCAAATGGGTGGTGGGTGTGTGTGTGTGGGGGTGTTCCGTTATTGTTTTGGGTTTTTTTGTTTGTTTTCTCATTGCTTTGGGGTTTTTGTCTTCCGACGTGGTGCCGCTCTGTGCCGAGGCTGTCGGCGGCGCGGCTCGGAGGATGGTTTACGGCGAAGCGGGGCATCGGAAAGGGGCTAGTACTGTTTGTGTGTGGGAGGGGCGTGGTTGTGTGTGCTTGTTTTTTAAAAAATAGTTATTTTATTTTAGCTTATCCTGAGCGAGGCGACTCTGACTTGGCAGCGCTCACGGAGGGTGGCTCACCTTACCGCTGCCTCTCCCAGCCCCGGTGGGTGCTAGAAGATAACGGGAGGGTTTTCATCCTCTTCACTCCTACGTGAATCCTGTAAAGTCGCGGGGGTAGGAGAAGGGGAGGGCCTCGGGATGGGGAGTAAAAATAAAAAAAATCGATCTGGCTGCCTTTGTGGTGGGCAGGAGGCTCAGTTGTATGCAACAAATCGTGCTGCTGCGTGCCAGACTGTTGTGAAGTCTGGAGTGCTACACTGAAACCTATCATCAGGGTGTTCTTACAAAAGACGAGCTGCACAGCCGCCCAGATGCTTAAAACATGCCTGGAAAGATACTCGGATTCTAAATTAAAACTTGTTATTAAACCCTCTTTTTTCCTAGTTTTAACCGGGAATTCCCCCTTTCTCACAAGCTGTTGACTTGGGAGATCTTAAAGTCTGTACAAAAACGTACTTACGGGCTGAAAGTTGATTTCAAGTGTGTTGAAAGTCATCATAGAAGTCAGAGGACTGTAAACATCTTCTAAATTAAAGCGTAGAATGAGTTGAACCTTTTTGAAAATTACTGCTGTGGATTAATGCATTAAAGTTTATTTTCACCTTTGAAAATGAGTTGGTCCTTATACTGCAGAGAACAGACACGTCTTGGGGATGTGCCATCAACAACAGATGGTCAAGCCTGCTGTCGAAAGGCTGTTGTAATGGAGCAGTCTTGCTCAGTTTTGAAAGGGGGTCATGGTAGTAAACATTCAGTGCAAACTCTTTTTGTGCTTGTGGCACAGCTTGCCTCCCTAACAAGCGGGAATGGAAACGTAGGCTGACACTTTCCTTTCACTCAAATCAGTGTGCGATTCTGTGATGACACAATAGGATATTAAGCTAAATGGGTAGTACCTGGGACTCTGCAGTGTTTTACTGATGTAACAGATAAAAATGGCGTTGGTGGGTCGTCATTGTGCACATTTCAATTTTAATTTGTGTAAGAGTGAGTTGTGTTGACACAGTCGATATCTGGTATGGGCAGCAGCTTGATGCCTTTAGTCATGACATGAAGCACCTTGTTTCTCGTAATCGTGGGGCTGATTACGGTAAAAAATAGATGTCAACCCTTAACAAAAAGGCTGGGACTGTGGTAGCATGGAACACAAGCGTTGCATAGTAGAATTTAAGTTGAACCTGTTGAGAATATTTAGCATTAAATAATAAAATATCACGATTTTTTATCCTCATCGTAGGTGTTCTGAGGCGGTTACTAGCTGGCCTCTGCACTACAAGAAATAACAGTTAGCTGTAATTTGGCATTGGAGTGTAATAATCCAGCAGCTAGCTGAAAGTGATCACAGTAACTTTTCCCCAGTAAGTTGCTGCGGAGGGACATGTAGCCGTATGATAGTTATGTGACATAAACACCTTGGGTGCAGCTATATGTAAGATTGCAGTGTTTCCAGGAGTCATGGTAATCTTTTGGATATTAGTTCCAAACTTCCCCTGAATAGAGCTGCATAGCAGGGCAAGCAGCGATGTTGAAAGTTTCTTAATGGCCTCTTCACGCACTGAGGCACATTTATAAATCAGTGTGCCATAGACAGCTGCTAGCAAACCTTTTTTGTAATGCTAATTTTTTTCCAAACCCAAACATCACTCAGTGCTGTATTGGTGTGATCAGAGACTTGATCTGGCACCAGATTTGGCATATATCATCATTGTGTATATAAAGAGTAGCCCTGGTCAACTGCTGAACTACTGAAGGTGAAGCGCCATTAGCTTAAAAAAAGGCCAGTAAACTTATTTTGGCCTTTGTTCCAGGAGCAGCCTTTTCTCTAGCATTCCTTAGACTGTACTTCTCCTTCTCTATAGGAGGGTAAGCTGGTCTTGTGTGGTTCAGGAATAAGCCTTAGTGACTTAAAGTGACAGCAGATATTCTATGTGGCTTCTGGATTGAAGCATTCTCACCTGTTAATCAAGCGTAATACACACATTTCAGAAAGGAAGTCTTCCCTTGCCTACATCTCTGCAAGGTTGTTCTCTCACCACTGAGTTCACCGGGCAGAGTTGGACTCACAAAGACAGAACACAAGGAGGATTGGTACTGAACTCATCTGTCTGTGGCCTAATATGATCAGCTCTGCTAGTGTTTATGCATTGCACCATGCAGGCACAGTATTTCTTAGGGTGTGGTTTCTCCAGAACTTCAATCCAGAGTAATTGAAGGTTGCTAGTGAGCTGGTAATGGACCTGCTTCGGTTACCCTGGTCTGCCTGTTCTTTTCTCTCCCTGTCTGTTTCATCCTTTGTGCAGGCACTGGAGTTCAACAACCCAGGGTGAGTAATTGAAAACAAAACTCTCTTCTTTTTCTTGGTGTTTTTTTGTTGTGGTGTGTTTTTTTTCACCCCAGCATCCTGTGTTCAGTGTCTTTTCATGTCTTTGTGAGCACCGGTGCCAGCACAAAGATGGTGACAGAAAGGAGCAGAGAGGGACACAAACTACCGCTTTGTTTGAGTAACCTTGAAGCAGGCACCCTCAGTGTTTATGTAGGTCTTCTATGCTGTGCAACACATCAAATCCTGAAATAAGTCCAGCGGCCATGGCTGACCAAACATCATCATGTTTCTCTTTTGCTGGTTATTCTTGATGACTCCTGTGAGAGGAGCTAGAGTCAGGGTTTACTATGTTTAGTAAAACTCATTTTATATATATTTCCTTGATTATCTGAGGCTGCTAGGGACTGTGCCTGCTTTCTTTGGGTTTGGCATGGCAGAAATTCACTCTTTCTAAGATTATTTTATATATATGCCAGGTAAGGATTTGGATTCTGAATGCTTGAACCTTCTTTAGTGTAGTTGATGAGCATGCATGTCTGCAGTTGCTGATACTGAGAGTATAGATAAAAATACCATGGTAAGACTCTGCTTCTAGTGTTTAAAAGATGATCACCACAGAAAAACCCAAAAGTTAAAATGTCTCATTCTGTAGCTGCATGTCTTGCTTGTGTTGATTGCACAGAGTAATACAGTTAACTCAGAAGACATACCATGTCTAAAGCTACTGAATGGAGTACCTGCAGTACCCTGTTGCCTTTCTTTAAAATATGTAGCAGTAAAGCTAGCCCTGTCTTTTTTAGCATTTTTGTTGGGGAGAAAAACTGTTTTTGCTTGCTTCAAGGACTGAGAGAGAGACAGAGTAGGATGGAAAACTGTTGATGCAGCTTTCCTGACTCAACAGGCTGACACTGTAGGAAAAATGGGAGCATTCAGATCTTTATTTGGGGGTTATTAGCAAAAAAACTTGATCATAGGTGGTAAAATGTCAGTTTGAATGCCGTAAGTATCCACATACAAGCTGACCTTTTTCCTCTTCTGTTATTTTTGTGGAGGAGTGTTGCTTAGCAGAGCTCTGTCTAATGCAGTGAGATTGGTTTGCATTATTCTGACTTTGTTAGAGAACAATTGGAGTTGGACAGAAAAAGGAGAGCAAAGAGCCTTTCTAAGATTCTTCTGGCTTGGGCTAGATAGCGAGGTTATTCTCTGTGAAAGAACAAAGTCGGAGCCTTTTACCACACAGTTCAGAGATCGTTCTGGGGATCTGGTTTCCTTCTTAGCAAAGAGCAGGCAGGCTTGTGTGGAAGACAGGGGTGGCCAAAACCTGTTAGCAGTCTACTTGCTTGACTTTCTGAGACAACTTGCAGTTTCACCAGCCTGTTTCCAAATGAGTGGTTGTTCCTGGAAGCAAGCAAGCCAGCCATGCAGCTAGTATTCATTAGTATAGTACTTGTTAGATTAGTAAAGGTCAAAATTAAGCCATGTGGAAGGTCTCAGAGCAGCAGTTATATAGGTGACAAGGGCAAGATTAGGGACCAGGAAAACTTGGATCCCAGCACCTCTGCCCTTCTTGCGATGACTTGACTGTTTCCTCTTACCTACTTGCACCATTGTTCTAGTAATGGCACAACCAAGTTTATACTGCTTAAGGTAGAAGTGTCAAAGTGTCTTTTTTTCTCACATTCAGCACGTAACACATCTTTTTCTAAAGACTTTAGGCTGTGTTGCTAGTGCCAGCAACCTGAGTTTAAGTCCAATGTCTTTAGAGATATGCCTGTTTTTACAGTTGAATTTTTGTGCCCTAAAAAGAAACAAGCAAGTTATCATAAATGTTCTTTGAAAGCTGTATTCATGAGGAATATATTGATATTCTGGAGATCTATTGGTGGCTTTTTTTCTCTTCCTGTTATTTTAATTATGTTCCTGCAACGAGAGTTTGGCGATGTCTGCCAATAAAAACAGTTATGACCAAACTTGAATGGTTTAAAAAACCCCCAGAACACTCCTCCAAACAGTAAAGCAGCACTGAGCTTTTCTGAATGCAGATCCATGGATATTTCTTTGTGGTACTAATACAGGAGCCAATGTTCAAAATCTACTCTTCCTCTGAATGCAGTGTTCTTATTTAATAAACTGAATTAATCGGTCCTGCATTTGTATTTTTAGTCTGTCAGTGGGAAAAAGTGCTTTTTATTTAATTTATTTGTTTTGAGGTATTTTAGATATTTTTATTATTCTTTACCCTATTAAATCAGAGTAGCAGTTCTTACTGCTTTGTTTCCCATGTCTCTCAAACCTATGTTAAAATATACATGCTAAAGTAAGCAATAGTTTTTCTACTGTGTTTGAAACTAATGCAAACATCTGTCCACCATCAGTTTTCATATTTCTAGAGATTTTATTTTTCCCAGAAAAAAATTTTTTTATTCTCTTGATTGCCAGCCATGTCTCCTGGAACTGCATTCCCTGTTCTTGTGACATACTCTCAATATTCATATCTCTACATCTATTCTACCAATTATGTTCATATATAAAACCAAATATAATTGCAAAATTGTGTTGTCTGTTGCAGTGTGCTTTGGCTCCAGTGGAACTTCCTCAACACCATTAAGGATATTCTAAACTTAATGTAAAAAAAAGTATGTTTTGGATCCTGTATCCATAAAAAACTTGCAACATTTCCTTTTGCTCACCTTGCTGTCTTGCAAGCTTGTTGCTTTTCCCACTTCATTCTACTTCTGCACTTGCCTACTGTTTGGAGTAACTTGGTTGAAATTTAGTCAACCACAGCTTTTCAACTCTGTGCGTAGTCTCTTGAAGCTTTAGGAGCAGACTAATGGAGTTCCATCCTGAAAATACTTCTGAACTGTGAAGTGTAGCTTAGGACTTGAAGAATTCTGTCATCCTTCTTTGCTGGGTATGTCTGTGCATGATGTTGAGTTAGGCATACATTAACCTGCCTTGCATGGCTTTAACTGCCATGCTCACTGTAAGGATTGAAGCTTCAGTGGTGGGGGTGCAGCTGGAGCTGAAGAACAGAAAGTGTGAGTAACAACTCTTTGCTGCGTGGATCAGGCAAAACGGGAAGATTGGCAGACGCTTTCTGGCAGTGTTCCAAGCTAACTGCCCTGTGCCACACCTGACTCAGCAGGTGTGTGGGCTGCCTTATCTTGTGTGCCAGCTGTTTTCATATTCTTCTATGAATAACTTTGGAGATAAGTGGTTATTGAAGGCTGTATCGGTTGCCAAGATTGATCAGAAATTCATTCCTCTTCATAGCTGACACTCACTGATTTCAAAAGTACTTGGGCATCTCTTTATCACTTTAGTGGATTACCATCTTCCATATCAGCGCAGTTGGATGGTAGCCATGTGGGAACTGAGGTCTTGTAGGCTTTACAGACTCCAGCTCTGCTCAAGCTGACAATGGATGCTTAATACTGCCTTTGCCAGTTTATTGCTTTCTTTCGTCAATGTCATTTCCTTTCATTGTGCTAGAGGCTTTTTCTTGGCTGATGTTTTTCTGCATATTTCAGGGATATTTTTGTTTCATTTGCTGTTACTTATAGCTGTGCCACAGATATCAGTGCAGTTGTATAGATATCAAGCTTAACAGACAGCTTATTCTTTATGCCTCTGAATCTCAAAGGCACCACTGTGATGTTCTCTACACTATAAGCCATGTTGTGTTCTGCTCTGTTACTGAAAACATGTGCTGGTCTATGGCATGATGTTCCCAGATGGCAGAGATGGAGAGGAAAATAACACTACAGTTTCTTTTGATGTTACAGGGCAGGCATGCACTCAAACTGCAGTTTAATCTTGTACAGAACACCGTTGGTGTCTTCATCTTGTCCCAAGATAAACAGCAAGTTCCAAAAGCAAGATGTAGGAGAAGTCTCTTGAAAAAAGCCCTTATGGGTGTGATGACAAAGTCACAAGGCTTCACAACTTTATTCGGTAGAAGATAGAAATATGCCAGATGCTTCAGTGACTCTGCAGTAGGATCATGGAGCACCTGGCAGTGTTGCACTTTTTAAAACCAGGTATCTGGCTGATTAGCGTAAATGATTCAGTGACCAGGATGTCCTGTGGAAGGGGTGGTGGTTGAAAGTGTTTCTGTCCTAACGTTGTCTGAACGTGTGGATTTCTTTTGGGAAAAACTGCTTTCTTGGGAGGCTGTGTCTTCCTTCTCCCCTTTGTTGTTGCTGCCAAACAGAAAGGCACCTTTTGCAATGTGAAATTCTTTACCCCTTTTTTTCTAGCTGCAGTTATATTGTCCTTAAACAGGATGTGTCAAAAGCTGGAAAAAGTGACTGGGGCTGTGTAGCACAGCTTTTTGTAAACTGTGTGCTAATGAGCTATACTTGCTCAGAGATCAAAGCTTAATGGCATGAATTGGGCTCAAATGTTGCAATTATTATTTTAGCAGGATGTTCTATTATTTCTACATTCCACTAGAAAAGAGCCATTCTTTGAGAGCCAAAAAAAAAAAAATCATCTGCTAATATGGACTATGGATTTTTGGACATTGGCCATGATAAAGCAAATCACATTTTGTGTTTGTTTTTGCCAAAGGATGGACTAGATTCTTGCCTTTTTTTTCTTCCATGGGGAAAGTAGGGGACACTCAGTGTAATGTTGGAAGTTGAAATGCTTCACGTATTTCACAACCTTGTAGTGGAAGCTATTTTTTTGTAAAATAGATGACTGCATTTCATCTTGCGTATTATACTTGACACTTAAGCAATCCTGTTGCCTAAGTGCATGCCACAGTCCCTTGCATGCACATTCCTTAGGGTTAAGTCCAGCTATGGTGCATGCAAATTTGGTGTCTTCCATTGCACTGAAGTTGTGCTCGTTTTCATTGATGAACCCTCTATAAGCATGCTGGAAGTAACGAGAACCAGCTGTTGTGGTCCTTCTGGTAGGCAGATATTGCTGACCTGTGACAGGTTTTTCAAAATTACTTGGCGTGTTGTGTCACAAGGGAAGGCTGTAAAGCAGCAGCCATTTTTGAAAATGTGCATCTATGTAAATAATGAGACACTGAGGACTCTGAAAAATGTAGTTCAGTCTTCATTATGGAGCAGTTTGTAAACTAGTGCTTTTCTGTGTGAGGAACTGTCCCATGTGTTTCTTTTCTTACTGGGAAGGATAGGCCCACCAGTGTCTCAGAAATATATCCTAGGAGTTTGGCTTTGACAGGAGAGGCAAGTTAGCTACTCTGAACAGTTTAGGGCCAGGAATGTCAGTGCTCATGGTATTAATTTTGGGCCAGGTCTTTCAAAATGATCATCTGCTCATCCGTTCATTGTGGAGCATTCAGAAGAGCTCAGCATGTAATACGCTGGCTTACGAAATACCCATTTGCTCAGTTCTCATGCCAAGGCTAAATAACTCTAGAAGCCCCTTGCCATTTTGCCTAAAGAGTGGGGAAGCCAGATTTCTGCTCCTAACATGACGTTGTTGAGCTTGAGTCGTATCAGAGCGAGATCCAGGCTTGCTTCTCTGTGTAGTAGCTGGTGCAGCAAGTAGAACCTAATACTGGGCTTGGGTTCTGTCACTAGTTGTTCTCACAGCAGCAGTTTGAGCAGGTTGTGAATAAGTATTTTATTGTTGGCCTGTGCTGAAAGGAGTCCTTTTCCATTGGTTGTCTCCGATATTCTGTGAGGTTGGAGCCCCCTTGAACAACTACGTGAAATTATTTATTCTGTGTTTTGTAGCTGTGTGCATGCTGCCTTAAGGGTCCTGTGGATGAGTGAGAGGCTATGTGTCTTCAACCTGAGGTGGCAGGTTGCTGGAGGTATTTCATGAGACTATTTCATCAGCTTCCTGATATTTTTGCATTATCCTTTAAATATTGGTTTTACCAAATTTTACATGCTCCTCAGGGAGGGAAAACAAGTTCAGCTGGATGGCCATGTTGAAAGCCATTTACTAGTTGCATTCAGTATTAGTAAGCACTGGAGAACAAGACCAGAATCTGTTTACTACCTAACCTAAGGCCAGGTAGTCAGCGTGGGAAGTAAACCAGTAGAGGATCTTGCCAAGAACTGCCACTTAAATATTGTTGTTTTTCACCCTAATCAAATTCTTGTCTACTGACCCAGAAGCTCTCCAGTCACATTGCTAGGAACAAGGAGTTGGTGTAAACTCCGTGACATGACCTGGGTGATTTTGAAGAGGAAAGCACTTCTCACTGAAGGACTCTTTAGATGGAATAGGAAACTTCATGTCCCGTATTCCTTTGGCAAAAGGGAGAGAAATGTCCTCTGTGGGGAGGTTATGAAAGACCAGGTTTTAGTGTCTGTGTGCCTCCACTGATAACGATCCTGCGTCCCAGGCAGGAGCCCTTAGGTCCAAAGCTCACACCTCCACTGCTGATCCTGCACTGGTTGTGACTGCTACAGACTCCAGCAGTGGTTAAGCCAGGAGACGGACGTGTGGGATCTGATCGTTTCATTCTAATCTCTGCTTTTGCTTGCTTGTGGCCTTAGGTGAGTTGCTTGAACTCTGTGCTGCTAAATGCTTTTTATGGCACCTTTTTGTAACCTATTTCAGGCTCTTGGGGTTAAAAGATTACTTTAAAAGATCAGTACTGTTATTTGTATAAAATTGTCACTGTTCAGGTGGCAGTTTCCCCTCTTTCCTGGAGCTCCAGTAGATGCCGTAACTTTTTTGACTGCTTGGAAGTTTTAGAGGTGGGAATGTCAGATCTGTTCCTTTGGGTTTTGCAAGCTTAGTGTGGCTTTACATCACAGAATAGACATTACTTTGGCTCTTTATGCACTGCCTGTTTCTGCTGGGAATTTTATGTCCAGTTAGATCTCTAGCAGCAGGACAAAAATTGCTTGCACTTGCCCACAACTGCTCTTTATCTAGCCTAATCTTAACGTAATTGGGATCAATACTGTTTATTCCTTCTAGTTACAGCTACTGTGCTGGAAGAAGGCAAGTCCTGGTGTTTGGCAGAGAAGTAGCCAAGGCACTAGACCTTAATTTGGGAGATAGGGATTTAGTTCTGGACTTTAGATTTAATTGCACCTCTGTTACACTAATGCCCATCCAGGCCACTAGTCCGCCGGTGGTTTATCTTGTGTAGATCAGAAAGGCAATCCATCAGTCAGGCCTTTCTGTTCTGCCTTCATATGCACAGTCCTTAGAGAGATCTGCTCTCCACTGGTGGCATACAGATCACTGGGGGATTCTGGATCTGGGATTTGCAGAATTCACATGGCTCACGGTCTTGTTTCCTTCACAAAATGCAGCTTCACATTACCTAAAAGAAATTAAATGTCAGTACACTTATCAGTATTCATAAAGAGGACTATATTTCTGCAGAAATCCGATGTTTGTTTTAGTTGCTTCTTTTCCTTGAAAATGATTCCCATTTGACTTGATACTTGTGTAGACAAGATCTATTGGAGTTAAGCAGATGTACAAATTTTTGTCTAGGGCAGGAAGCAGAAGTGCTAGATCATGTCTGCTTTTGAGAAAGGAAAGTGGTGGCTCTTGTGGCTCATAAGGGCATCATATGTAGCTGTTAGATTGGTACTCTCCATGGCCACTTGATCTGTGGAGAGTTGCCAGTGGTGATAGCTTCTGTGATAAGGAAAAATCTGACTGAGAGGACAGGGCCTTCTAGCTTATTTCATGGAGGCCACTGAGCCTTCCATCTATTGGTGAAAGCTTTTTAGCTCTGCTGACAAGGACTTGGTTTAAATTGTCTATAGTGTCTTGCCAGAGCCGTGAAATGTTCCAGTCTCATAAGGTTTGGTAAGTTCACTTTGTTCCCTCTTGAAATAGTGATTTAATTTTTTTTTCTCTAGGGGAAAGGTTTTTTTGCCTCCCCAAAGAAAGCAAACAGCTGCATTGTTTGCAGAAAGCTGCTTTTGAAGGCTGTTTTATGTTTACTTAGTACAGACACTAGGCATGGGGGTGGGGAACTGATTTTCTGCCACTTGAGCTTTTTACTCTCTAAATCTACAGCTGTAAAAATACATTTATTTAAGAGGGATTATGTCTGGAGACTGTTGGTATACCAGCTAATGGACTTTTCAACAGCCATTCTACTTTGAAATAGCAGCTAGCACCCTTCTTGAAAGAAAGAGCTGGCCAAAGGATGTGTTTCATTGTCATAATTTTCAGAGGTTGCCCTGTAGCCTAACTTTCTCCTGAGTAATTTTCTGAATTGCAGAAAATGAGACGAAATTGCAGCTATGTAGGTTGGGAGGCTGTTCAGGATTTCTGCAGCAGGGTGAAATGTCATGTACAGGGAGTCTTCTGCAAAGGAAGACCATAGGACAAGTGCGTGGAATATGTTTTAATTGTGCAGGTGGGTGTTCTACTGTGGTACTTTGTATCACGGGAAAACTAACGCTGTGGGGATGAATTCCTGCAGCTTTTCTTACTCTAGACAGAAAGCAGTATTTCTGCTATGGGGAGTTCTGGGTGAGTGTCAGGAGTGATCACTGATACCTGCTGTTGGCTCAAATTTTACACAGGTGAGACATAAAAGCTGTCATTGGAAACTAACAGAGTTTTGGCACCGCAGTACTAAATGGCAAGTTCTATTTCCCGGCTATGTTGAACTTATCAGACTGGTCTGAAGTGGAGATAAAATGGGACTTCAGTTCTAACCAAGCTGCAAGTGTTGGGTTGATCAGTTCTCTGCATCTCTGGCTTACAGTTCTTGCCTATTGTGGGCTGGAAGAACATCTGAAAGGATGCTCAGCCATTTTCTGTTACAGTGAGTGTATCTGCGACAAACCTTTAGGTCCCCTGACTTCAGGGCAGAGGGTGGTGAGGAAATAATTAGGAGCAGGATTGACGGTTGGCACTAGAAAAAGAACACTTTAATAATAGATAAAGGAAAATAGGGATGGTGCCCCAAACCCATGCAGAGTATCCAGGAGAACACTGTGGGGGTAACCAACCAAAGACCTGGACCTGAGGAAAACGTGACACAATATATAGGGTAGGTCTGAGGGTAAGGGTCCAATCAGAAACTCAAACTGGGAACATAACTGTGTTTGTACAACATAACTGACCAGCTTCATTTGTACAACACAACTGGAACAACTTCCTTAACGTGCAAACTCCCATGAACCTTACTACTTGCCACAGCTAGAAAGGGGTTTCCCACAGCCTTGGGTTTATAGTTGCTTCTGCTTGGCCAACTCCTACGTTTTTCCTCTGATATTAGCTCGCTGAGTGCTTTCTGATGGATCAGTAATTCAAGTGAACCTAGTTAACTTGTGTCAGCTGTGAACCAAGTATGTCAGCCTCTGTAGATGAAAATCAAAGGTGACTACTAACAAACCTGTTCCCTGTTCTGTAACAGATACTGCCTCGGGCATACAGTGTCATTGCAGCTGTCACCCAGCATGGCTAGAAGAACTGGATACACTTCACGCTCAGGTGTTGTGCTCTTGGGGATTAGTCCACTGTTAGGCTCCATGCCCTGCTTTAATGCAAGGACTTAGCTGGTATGCCTACATCTGGGCAGTCCTTAAAAGCCAGTATTTTTATGTCACTTGAAACTTTTGTCCAGGCAGAGCAGGCTGGATCATTTGGTTTCTTCCCAGTAAAGTTTAGCTTAACTCCAGGGAGCTGAAGTTCAAGCAGGTGGCACAGCTGAGTCTTCCTGGCTGTGCATGCTTCTGCTGGTCAGCTGAGATGAGTTAAATGATAAAACAAGTGCCCTTAGCTCGCTACAGTTTGCTAATGTGATGTGAGTGTTCCAACCTCTATAAAGCAGTATTTCTGTGTTCTGTATCCTGTGGACTGACTGCAGTTGTTGCAAGGGATCAGTATCTGAATTTTCACTGATGTGCATCAAACCCGCTGCCCTTTGGTTTGCTCATTGCACAGACTGGTTGAACTTCTGTTTTGCCTCTGTGCAGGGTATTAAGGTGCAGGAGTAGGGTCTTAATTCCATTGATGAGAACACCAGAAGTCCCTTTGACTCTCCATGTGATAATTTTTGTACTCTTCCTGTGCCACTTTCTTACTGGTTTTGGTGTTTAGCTTTAATTTCTGGAAAGCATTGGAAATTTTTGGTTTTTTTTTTTTTTTTGCAGAGATTTAACAGTATTGGGGGCCTGAGCATGAAGTATGGAGTGGGTACTCTGAACACCCTCCTGAAGATAACAAACACCTGTTGCGCAACTACCAGTGTCTGTAGAAGGCTGTACAGTCCCTTGCAGTCCTTTCCTTTTGTATGCCAAACTTGTGTAGTGGCTGCAGGATTAGACTTAGGCAGCAAAGATTGTTTTGTGGCATAGTGGGCAGCACAAAAAAATCAAATGGAGGTCTGTGACCCACAGACTAGTACCAATATCCTTGTGGAAAAGTACTTGAAAAGAGCAATTCTCTTAGTGTTCTTAGAAAGATTTTTGTACCACATTGGTGGTCAGTAGGTCCTTGTGTATTATGTGAGAAGTTTCTCTTTAGAGCCAAATCCCCCAAATACCGTGCAGAAACTTGAGTGGAGGTGGTACAAAGGAGAGGTAACAATATTCCCTGCTTAGTTTTGTTATTAGGCTGATTGCAGCTTTAGATGCAATACTGACCTTGAGAGGAGGTGCTTCAAAGACCCCCCCCCCTTATCCAAGGCTGTAGCAGAGGTGTGCTTTGGGCCCATGAGCATGAGTGCAGTCATCAGCCAGGATTTGTCCTCGAAGGTTCCCCACAAAGGGCAGGCTTTTTCCCTGCTGTGGACATGCCAGTAGCCTGCCAAGTGCCGTTCTCTAAGTCTGTCTGGGAATTCATGGTAAGCTACCAGCCAGATGTGCACGCATCTGCAGTGTGTTAGAGTCAGGGTGTTCCAGCCAGCAGGATGCGCTGGGCAGGGAGGGATGGCTGTCCTGTCTGATGAGTTGGGCATCGCTCTGTGAAGGAGCATCTGTGGATGTCCTGTCAGTGAGTTAGAGCAGCCCCTGGCAGAAGCCAACCAGCCCATGCTGACTGTTTGCTGTACGGCTGGCATGCTGGTATGAGGTTCAGTTTGTGAAGTTTTGTAGGCATCTATTACCACTCTCTGGTTCTCTGTACTGGTGTTAAGAAACACTGTTGTCCTGTTGTGACACTACAGTGTAATCATCTACAGAGCTCAGTGTAGCAAGTTTATTTTTGTTAGTCGTGTTAGAGAATTTTTTTTGTAACACAGACGTATATTATTAAGAGACAAGTTTTTAATCTGCAAGTGATTGTAATAATGGAATTTACTTTCAGATAAGACTTAGACAACAATTGTTCATCATCTCAAAGCTCACATCCAGAATTTTTCATCTGGTCTTATTCTGATGTAGCACTGGTTAGAGCATTTCCTGAGGAAGTCTTATGTTCCTAGTACATTTATGGATTTTTTGGTAATCTTTTCAATTCAGTTTGCAATCAGACAGGCAACTCTGAATCTTTGGGCTAGGGTACAGTTGTGTGGGACACCAGAATCAAAAGCGTGTGTGTTCCCAATTTAACAGGTGTTGGACAGAGTGGTTCTCTGGGGTATGTTTGAATCAACTGCTGTTTGTCCTCTTAATGCTGATTCTGTCAAAAGAATCCAGGTACATAAATGTATTCAGGTACATAAATCAAAATTAATTTAATGTGGATTAACTAAGTTCCTGTGTAGACACTTCCTCAGGATTCAACTGTTCTTAATTTGAAGTGGCCTTAAAACTCAGAAGTGAATGAAGATATGCTGAATTAATTCTGGAAAAAAGGTTTAGTGACATTTAACTAATATAGTGAAAGCTCACCTTAGAGCTTAAAGATTGAGCCTTGCTGGAAGGTTATGTGTACCAAGCCTATATACTATGCTCTTATTAATTGCCAGCAAAGAGATTAATTTTTTAAAATAATTAATATTTCTTAGTCCCCTGTGCTCTCATACTGTATCAAGATGCCCACTTAACGCATCTAACTCACAACAATGTTGGAGGCCAGGTAGTTGCAAGACCTGAACACTGACTAAGCAACAATTTTCCATTTACTTCATCTAAATGTTAACAGCTCTAGCGTCCTTCTTAGTCACCTACCTTCAAGTGAATGAGCATTTCTCCCTTGCCTGTTAAATGCACAGCACTTTCTCCTGCAAGTGGTGTTGACTGGATTTCAAAACAGAGGCTTTCCTAATTTGGCAGCCAGCTTTTCACCATTATAAAAGTAAATATGGAAAGAGGCTTTAAGGAAAAGCGTTGAATTGTATGGTTCAGTCTTACTCAGAGGGATCTTTAAATCATTTTTCAAAGCCTGTTACTTACTCTCATTCTGGGCTGTCCTTGCTCTTTGAATTTCTTAGGCAGAAAATAAGAAAATTGTATTGCAAACCTCTTTTTGTGCATTGGAGCTCTGGGATAAGAAACAGTGAGTCTAAATCTGAGCTTACTGGGACCTGTGAGACGTGGCTGGAGTGCATGGGGGAAGAAAGAGGGGTGTTCCATGGAGAGACTGCAAGGTCACAGAGTGCAGCCTCTTGTCTTTCCCTATGTTCCCTGTGTTGTCTTTTTTGTTTTGAATGACAGAATTTTTCTTTCAACTTTTTTCCTGTTTTTCTCTTCTTTTACTAGTTAATGCCTGGCCACAACATCTGTACTGTATACTGCTGCTGCTACACAAAGGGAGCTTCTGGCTTTGCTGAAGGAAGATGGCTTTCTGGACGCAGCTGGGTTTGCTGCTATGGAAGAACTTTACCTACAGAAGAAGACAGACTGTAAGTATTAGCCCAGAAGTGTTTTGAGATACTAAGTTACAGTCTTGTAGCTTACAAGACTATACAGCTTTTCAAGAAAAACAGGGAAGCATCTTGTATCTTACCTAATGTTCCCCCTCTAGTGATCCCTGGCTGAGCAACTGGTCTGGCTTTGGAAAGACCCTATTCAAACTGGAGAGAGTGGCAGGTGGACAGAAACTAGAGGGCTTGAAGGTGCTCAAGACTTCTGTCCTGAATTCCAGTGTGAGAGAGTGTTGGAGTACTGAAACGCTGGTGTCAGATCAGGCAGAGTGGGTGCATGACTGCTGTGTGCAGCAGCAACGATGTGAAATGAAAACCTGTGCTGAGACCTGCTCTGCTCTGTGGGTGAGGCATTGCCAGGCTGCAGGGATGTGCCCATGAGTCTAAAACCTTTTGAATGCTACAAGCTGCAACAATGGCAACAAAATCCTGCCACTTCCTAATGGCAGAAGGGACAGAGGCAATAGCAGACATCTCCAGTCACTTTCATTACTGAGAAAATGCCAAATCTGCTATGTAACTTTACAACAGAAGATACAGATTAAGTGGCTTGCATGAAGCATGTTCTTGTTTCAGCATGAGGGTAAGCCCAGGCAACTAATCTTCTGCCAAGAAGAGTGGCTAAAACGCTGTCCTCACCATCTGCTAACAGTGTGAAAATTTACCTGTTCAGAGTAGACAATATGTAAGAAGAGCTTCTCCTTGTGATAAAAAGGGCACAAGAGTGTGGATCCATTATGGTGTTCTTAAAGTTCTTTTGCCTTTAGACTGATACCTCGTAGGATGCTATACCTCTTGCAAACAGCTGAGGTACAAAAAAGTCTGAGAAAACATTGTATTGAATCTCTAGGGGTTTAGGGAATATCTGATGTTGGACAAGGGCATGATTTGTGCAACCAGCTTGTTCAGAGGATCTGGCCTGTTAGATCTGACCTTGAGGAGGTATCAGTAGGGAATGTGAAAGGAACTTGAGTTACTGAAGCGGTGAGTGGAAAGTGGTCTCTGATAAGCTTTCTGAACCCTGCAAATGTCAGGATGCTTGCCAGCTGGTTAGGATGGGTTGTTTTAGAAACTCAGTGTCACAAGGGAGGAAAGGCTATCATATTCACCACTGGTAATGGTCACAGTCCCTGAAGTCTTCACTCAGGTGTCTGAGGCTTGTTTTTATAGGACTTGGTTCCAGTGAATTCAGAGCCGGAATTAGTCCATTCTTAAATGAAACAGACAAAAGGGGCTCATGGCCTCTTTGTCTTTTCTGGTATATACACAGAACTGCCTATGATAACAAAGTTTTTGTTTTCTGTGTTTTTGCCTTTCATGGATCTTGATCTCTCAGGACAGGACTGCACACCAGAGAGGTCGTGGGCTGTGTCAGTTCAAGGAGTGAGGCTGTCTGCTCTCTTGATGTGGGTCACATCCTGGCCTTGTGGACAGCCTCATAGTTTAGAAAAATGTTACAAATGAAGCTGAGGAAGTAGTCTTCAAACTGGCTGTGACTCCTTAAGGCTAGCTCTTCTCAGCTATTGCCCATGTAACCTAGGCCCTAAGAGCTAAAAACACTCTTCCTATCTTGCTGCTAGAGCTCTAACTTTGCCTATTACCAGACTGCTTTATGTCTTGGTTTGGAAAGACAGGTGTCTGCCAGGGAAGTAGGGGAATTCTGGAATGTTGTGGGATTTTCTGGAGTGATGTTTCAACTAGGTAAACCAGGAGGCTATTTCAGAGGAGCTGAATTTTACACTGAGAATGGTGGCTTGGTATTTTTTGGCAGACTCTTCTGAAAATAATAGAATCATAGAGTCATTAAGTTTGGAAAAGTCCTCAAAGATCATCCAATACAGCCTTTGTCCGAACACCACCATGCCAACTAGACTCTAGCACTGTCATGTCCAGTCATTTTTTGAACACTTCCAGGGACAGCAATTCCACCACCTCCCTGGGCAGCCTGTCCAAATGCCTGATCACCCTTGCAGTGAAAAAATTGTTCCTGATGTCTGACCTGACCCTGACACAGCTAGAGGCTATGTCCTCTGGTCCTGTCACTAAGCCCCTGGGAGAAAAATCTCCTATCCTGCTAGAACCTCATTTCAGGTAGTTTTTAAGAGTGTTTCTCCAGGCTGAACAATCCCAGAATTGCATCAGGTGTGAAAAGATCTGAGTTTAGCATGCCTGTCATGTCAAAGTAGCTGTAGGCTTGCTGGGCAGCAGAGGTGCATTCATATCCTTTGGTGCTGCCAGAGAAATGCAGTAGGGTAACCATTCTGGATCCGCTCAGCTGTTTCTTGATACCTTCTGGCAGCTGCTGTACTGATTTTCGCATCAGGTATCCCAGAGAGCATGAAACTGCTCATAGTCTCTATTCCACACTGATCATTAGTCAATTCATAATGAAGGCCTGACACATAGCTTGTTTTTGTGGGGCTCCTCAGTTATGCAGTGGTTTTCTCATTAATAGTTCTCATTTGGGATTTACCTGAAGATATCAGGAGGAGAAGCCCACTTAATGGGAGATGGCAGAGAAGGAGCACATCATCTCCTCTCCACCATGCTGTTATCACAGCTGCACAGTTCTTCATCTCTTTGCTTTCCTGTTAGGAAACTGTTGTCCTTGGGTTGGGTTGTGCCGATGAACGCTCTCTCCTATTTGTACTTGCTGAAGGTGTAACCTAGAAACAGTTTGATCCTTACTCTTCTCATGGAAAACGTGGGCTAGCCTTGGCTTCCCACTGAACCCCCTCGTTGGCTGCTGTGAGTTTGGGCTGCATTGCGAAAGCTGGGTTCAAAGCTCACCCTGATGTGTGCAGTTCAAGTGTTACTTTGTACTGGATAACTTCCAACAGCACTGGAGTGGGGGGAAGGAGCTCACAGGGAGAGAGGAAAGAATCATGTTCAGGGGTCACCGTGTAAAAACATTTCTCTCCCTGCTTTCTTGCAAATGAGGAGATACCTCAAACTTGCATGGAGAGACTGGCCAGCTTCTGGTAGCTCTCTGCATTGAAACTGGACCATAAAGGTGGGAAGGGGAGTTGACTGTGGGATGGGGTGATAGTCTGCTTAGGTCTTGCTCAACAGATTTCCTGTTGACACAATGTAGAGCTCAGTGTTTAATGGCATCCTGAATCAGGCAACTGATATAAATTTGGCATGCTTCAGGAATTAACCTTGGTAAAATTAGGACAAATTTGTTCTTAGCTGAATTCACCTGCTGTGTACAAATGGGATGCTCCTTCTTCAACTCCAGATGGAGCAGGGATGGGTGAGGGGTTGGGTGTTTGAAGATTCATGTCATTATTCTCCTGGCTGGTTGTTGCAGCACAGAAGTGGCAGAGGACACTTGATTTTTCAATATCTACTTAGAATGAATCTCAGTGACAAATGTTCCCTTTTAGTATCTTTGTGTCCTTGTCTGGAAAGGCCACAGTGGATGAAAAGTGCTGTCACAGCTGGGTCAGGAAGCACTAGGGGAGAGAACCTGCTGACTTTTAGGAGCAAAGGAAGATAACTCAGTTTTTGTTGACCAGCACAAGAGACTTGCTGAGGATTGTCTACTGACATGCTCTTGGCACTCAGATCTTGTTCCTGTGCAGGCCTCTGGTGCAGCAGTTGCCAGCTGCCTCTCACAGTGTAGCATTTTGGTGCCTGCTGTGATGCATGCCTTCAGCTGTAAAGGTGCAACTTGGTCAGTCCGAGCTGCATCCCTCGTTTCTCTATCCTCCCTGAGCCTGCTGATGTGCCAGGTTAGGGGTGTTGTGCGTGCAGCCCACGTGTGGTTACCTTTGTGACTGTGTAGCCAGGCGTGCAAAAGAGGAGCTGTGTGTTCAGGTGGCCTGTTCCCCCACCAGCAACAGGGCCCTTTGGGCACTGCTGTCTACCCCAGCCCCACCCCACCCACTGCTGTGGTGTGGCTGGGCCTGATACTTGTCTGAGCAAGCTGGGGCTTGAGCTCCAGGGCAGCGTTTTCTCACCAATTCTGTAGCAGTTAGGGCTGTGAGAGGCTGTCTGTCCACACTGCTCACCCAAGGAGGCCTCCACAAGCCCAGCTGACACTGCTCTTCCCCGAACAGTGTAGCAGCAGTTGCTTGGGGTGCATGCTACTTGTGTACAGCCAGAGTGGCAGAGGGCTGTGACATGTGATAGACCAGGACCATTGATGCTGGATGATGGAATGGGCTTGTCCTGGTTTCAAAGCCACTTTTCTGTGAAGTGGAGGAAAATCCTGCTATGCCATCCTGGCAGCCGCTATAAGAGTATCCTGAAAACAGGAGTAGACAAGTTATCAGTGTCCTAGGTCTAAAGATCTTTGATCTCTGGGAGGCAGAGCACTGTTCAATGCAGATGGAAGCAGGCTGTCAATGTTAATGGCTGAGTGTGTGCTGCCACTACATCCTTTATTGTAATAAGAGACCAAAGATACTGAGGCATCTTCCTGGCACCTCTGTTAGTGTGGTCCCAGTGGAGCTTCTCACCCAGTAGTTGTACAGTGTGTGCATAATAACAAGAGCAAATGATAGAACATTCTGAGTTGGAAGGCACCCACAAAGATCATCAAGCCCAGCTCCTAAGTGAATGGCCCATGGGCAACCTTGATGTTATTAGTACCAGGCTCTAACCAGCTGAGCTAATCTCAAGATCCAACGGGTAACAATATCCCAAAATTATCTTGCAGAGACTAGCAGTGTTACCAGGAGTGCCTGGGAGACTGATGCTCAATTTTTATGCCTTTTAGATAGGGGTGCTATTAGCTGTTTGATGTCAGCTATGAAAGGTATCTGTGAAAAGCCATCCTATGTGATCTCCTCTGCTGGATCAAGTGGCCTTTGCCCTGTTTTTACAGAGTGAGCTTATTTTGAGGTACAGTAGTTACCTAGAAGTCTCTCACCTCAGAGTTTGCATGGAGTGTCTTGTGCTGAGTGTTAAGAGTCCAATTTTAGCTGTTAAGGATGGAACATGCAAAAACATGTTTGTGTATGGGGATTCTGTCTCCCACTGGGTTGCAGGTCTTACATTCTGGCTTTTAAGGAGAATGATGCAGACCTCTTATTAGAAAAGACTGAATTTTTCAGGAAAGAAGCGGAAAAGATTTTTCTTCATTTGACGAAGAAAACACTCTATTCTCCTACTAGTAATAGATGAGAAACCTACCAAGTAGCAGCATAAAAAGTTTTCAGGTTTTCCTTGTCTCATATCTTGTTGAAAATACATGTTTGGGCAGTCTTTCTGGAATGGGAAAGTAGGGATGTGGCTAGTGAAGCTCAGGTCTGGGAAACTTCAGCTTGTGTCTCAGAAGCTCTAGGCTGGAGAGATGCTTTGTCCACGTGCTCTGTGGGATGTGACACACCTCAGTGAATTTTTCTGCAATATAATTATTCAGTAATAGCAGGACTTTTCTTCTTCTTGTCTCATCGCTCTAAATAACCGAGTTCTTTATTTAGCAGAGACTCACTGCCTTTCTGTAGATGACCTGCATCAGTGGGTGTTGCCTACTTTCAGGAAAAACAGTAAATTAGAGCAAAACAGAAACTAGATACGAGTCTAATCTTAGTAGCTCTGCTTTCTAGATACCAATATATTTCTGCAGTACTGAAGGAGTTGGCACAGCATGCAACAGCACAGTTTCTATGCCTGATGTGTGAGGGTAGAAGCTTAATGGTCTGCTGTAAGAGTGGGATATAAGTACCCCACTACCTCAAAATATGGGATAAAAGATTCAGCTCATTGCTAGAAAGATTCATTGGGAGGTTTCTTTCAGTCAGGGGACAGAAAACTATAAAAAGAAGCCAGAAATAGTCCTTAAGCACATCCATTGTGGTTGAATAACTGACACATATCAATGAGAAAAAAATTGTAATTCTTGGCAGATTATGCTCTGAAGCTGGAGGAACAAACTTCCTGATCCTGGAATGCATAGGCAAAGCAAAGTGAGGCAGTGCTTACAAAACTGTTCTGGCTTACAAGTGGATTGTCCCAGAACTTCTGTTCTGACCTTTATTTTGAATATGATGTCTTAATACTTTGCCTTTGTTGTTTCCAGTTCCAGCTGCTGATTGAAGTTGCCTGGCCTCTGTTTATCTTCTTCATCCTGATCTCTGTAAGACTTTCATATCCGCCCTATGAGCAGCATGAATGTAAGTATCAAACACAGCAGCTGCACCCAGAACGCTTGTTGTGTCATGGTTAGAACATAATAATGCAGCTGGCAAGATGCAGAAACCGTTGGTTCCCTACTCCAGTCAGAAGTCTGCAGGAGGGCTTCATAATGCCTTTGCTTCCAACTCAGCGACTGCAGTTAACTGATGATGTTGCTCCAGGACTCTTATGTTGCTGCTCTTTCTCTTGCTGTTTCTCATTTCGCATTTATATTACCTGAGAATTTGCTGTACAGCTTTGACATAACTGTAAAACCTGCACAGAACCCCATTTTTATTTTTCTTTTTTGATCTGTGTGTGACTTACGATAAAAGAATGCAGTGTTCTGATCTATAAGAAAGCAATCTTGTTTCCAGGTAGTAAAGTGCATTAATGTATCACATTAAAGAGCACAAGAGCAATTCAATTCCTTCAAATGATTACAGTGTCAGCTCTGCATTTAGTAGATTCAGCAGTCATACACTGCTGACAAAAAAAAATTCTATTTTTCTCTTTGCACCCTAAATGGGCACATTTCTGCTTTTCTTTCAAAGGAAGCTTGTTCTTTATAAATGACTATCTGTAGGCCTCTTTGGTTGCCATTTGGTTTAGGAAGGATGACTTGTTTATTAGCAACATGATGTTGTTTTACTGTGTTTGGTGACAGCTTTATTCTGCAATTAACTGATTGTGGAACAGCTCTCTGTTTATCTTTCCCTAGCCTGATTACTGCAAGGTAAGGTTTAAGGGTCAGCAAAACATGTTTCTGAAGGGCCCTCTGAAGTGATTCTTTCTTAAAATGAGGAAAGAACTTCCTTTTACAGCAGTTACCCTGTCTTTTCAGTGGCTGGGGCATTCTGTGCTATTTGCTCGGTGTTCGAGCTGGTATCTTTAAAAGCTGAGGTGTTAATGTTTGTAGTTTCCCATTACACTTTGGACTCTGCTGATCCCATGTACTGCCTAACTTGCTTTTTTCTGCACTTGACAGCATAGTTGAAGCTTCTCTAAGTTAAATCTCATACTTTATGTGGAATTTGAACTGCCTCTTCAGACTGAATGTTACGGTGACATTAGGAGAGATACCTCTAATACAGACATCAAGCTGAAGAGAAGCAATAAGCACTCTACTCAGCTTTTATAAATAACTAGCAACCTCTATGGTAATTAATTTCAGGTATGGCAGGTCTGTGTATAAACTCAAACCTAGCAAGAGCTGTGATTTCGTAGAACTACTTGGCTTGATCTTGCTAGTCAGTAGCCTTCTTGTGAAACATTCACTCTGGGACTGTGGTATCATTAGTTTTGAGTCTTTCACCTGCAATCCTTTTCCCTTCCCATTCATGTTGACTGTTATTGCTTTGTCTGCCTTCTTACATTGTCCCCAGCAGTTATAGAGCACAAGGCATCCGGTAACTTTTAATTAACTTCTATGGCTAATTCCTCTTCATTTTTTGAAGAGCTTTTCTGAATAGGTTTCTAAACTGTGTTGTCTGGATTGGTTTCACTAAACGGTCCCTTATGCTGGCAGATATGGATGTGTTGTGAAGTGAAGCAGGTTTTGCTGAACTGTGAGCAGAGATAGAAAAAAAATAAAGGCTTTTGGGTTGATGGTGTTTGGCAACCCTGTGGATGCCTTAAGGGAAGTAGGATTGTTATCTGTAGTGGCAGTGTTGTATGCTGTTATGAAATCACTTGTAGGTAATGCCTGGTGATAGCAGTAACAGAGCTGTGTGCAAGTGCTTTGTAGCCTCCACGTAGCCTCAGTATTTTAGTGATAGTCTTTTTCAACAAACAAGTAAAGTCTTCTTCCCCTGTTTGAGAAGAATCAAGGATTGAACGGTTGTCAGGGCTTCTTGTTTCTAACAGCTTGGCTTAGTGTGAGGAAGTTTTCTCTTAAAACACAGAGGAAAAATTAACTTCGAAGTGATAGTGATGTGGCTTTCACCAGACCAGTCAGAGAAGATTGCTATTGGGCCAGAGTGCTGTCTTGTGTTGTGTAGAACTTTTCTTTTCTCTTCCTGTAACCCTTCAGTGTATTCAAAATGCAGTTTTTTGGTGGTGAGAGGGAGAGAGGTGATTCTCTGGGAAATTTTACAAGAAGCATCTGAGATTCTTGGTATTTTTCTTCTTTTTCCCTCCCCACCTTCTCCCCAAGCCCCTCAGCCAAGAACAAAAAAGCAAAATGAAACAAAAGTCAGACAAGTCAGGTAAATTGCTCTTCTATTTTAAACAGTGAAGTAGGAGCAAGAGCTCCCTGGGTACTGGAAACAATAAACCTTAGTTTCCTTAACCTTTCTCCTGCACAGAGTCCTTGGCTTTCTCCAGGGAGGGCTGATAAGATTCCCATCTTCCTTCAGCCACCCACATTAATCAGCCTTGCTGTAATTTAACAGCTTTGATACTACTTCTTTCTTGGGCTTTGGTACTTCCATTGGGGTTGTGGAGGTAGGGAGCCAGCCCCCTAAGTGATTGCAGACATGCTGGGAGGACGAGGTGAGCACCTGAGGGGCAGGGTGGGCATTTGAGCTGAATGTCTTGAGCTTTGAGATACTGGGGAAGGGGCATAACCTTCCTCCAAGATCCCTTCCCTAGTGTGGGGGTGAGGAAGCAAGCTCATGGCAAAAAGCAGCCTGACAGCTTATGTAAGGTGCAGGATTATGCAAGGGAGGCCTTTCTTCCCCAGTCATTGGGGGGTATGGGATTCACAAGTACACAGGTGGCATACTGGTGGAGATCTGCCATGAGTAGTTTGTTACTGCTTTGTTCTTAAACAGGATGTAAACTCTGGCCTATGTCTTCACTAGTTCTTCAGTGGAAAGGTTGAGACTTCAGCAAAAAGATTTGAAAGAGCAGTGTGGAGGCTCTAATACAAGCTCAGTCCTTCTTAGTGTTGGCTGTTCTGCTCTTTCAAATACGATGCTGTGTAGTAGAGGCTTTTATCGTGTGCTTGTCTCCTAACTCCTGTGTTTCTGTTCTAGGTCACTTTCCAAATAAAGCGATGCCTTCAGCAGGAACCTTGCCATGGATACAGGGGATCATCTGCAATGCCAACAACCCATGTTTCCGCTATCCAACTCCTGGGGAATCCCCTGGTATTGTTGGAAACTTCAATGCCTCCATGTGAGTCTGACTACTTTTCCCTCATCTCTGTTCTTGGGGAAACATGGGGGAAAGGGATATTTGGAAGTCACCTACCACTTGTGACATCTTATTCTACATGAGGTTTTGCAGTTTCTACCACTTCTGAAGTACCAGATTCTTCAGTTACCAAGTTCATAGAGACTAGCCGACAGCTGGTAGGTGTCCAGAATTCCCAAGTCCAAGCAGCTGAAACTCTTAGTGAATGAAAAGCTTTGCTTGGATAAGTACTGAGTCCATTCTCTTAGCTGGGCTCAGAATTTCACCCATAAAAAGTAAGGCTTTTTAAGATGCTCTTTTTTCAGAGCATCTTTTTCCCTGGATAATGAACCTCTGAACAGTGTAGAGTGAGAGGCAGTTGAACAGGTTTAGGGAATACTCCTGATGTTGATTACCTATTACTGGCTAACATGATGCAGGAAGGACAGACAGTCTATGGCCAGCTTTCCTGTACCTTGCCTTATTTGCTATATTCATGGTGTCAGGAAAGATAAGCTTAACGCAGAGTATAATGCGTCTGCAACCTGGAGAAGCATTTGAAAGGAGCAAGGATATTCTTAAATTATTGTGCTTCTCAGAAGCAGCAGTTTATGGGCAGCAGGAAGCCCTCTCTATCCTGGTTCTAAAAGTGCTTTCAAATGCACAATGTTCTCAGTGTAACTTAGATTGACCTTGCATTAGCAGACATCTTTTATTAGGCTCCTTGGAGTGTCACAGGGTAGTCACTGAAGATGGTGGCTCACGGAGCTGATGACTGCAGGTTGTTTTTGTGTTTTCCTGCAGTGTTTCCCGCCTGTTCTCGGATGCCAGGAGGTTACTGTTGTACAGCCAACAGGACACGAGTATAAAGGATGTCCAGAAGGTCCTGGGAAAACTACGCAAATTGGGAAATTCCTCTGGCTTAGGTAACAGCCTGATAGAAAGAGTCAATATCTGGTGTTTCTGGCCTGATTAATTCCGTGTGCATGTAAATTTCAGGAATGTCTGCCACTATAAGTTACAGTTTATCAAACCTTTTCCAATCCTGCCAAAGTACCTTAAGCCTTTCCTGTGTCAGAGCTTTGTGTGCTCTTTAATTTATTTGGTGGAAGAAAAAAGGCGTGGTGTGTAATGCCAAGAACAGCAGCTGTTTTGGATGTGAAGCTGTAATCCTGGGCGCACTGAAGTTAGTCAAAGTGCTTGTTTTCTCAAAGGAGTGGAAGTAGTGTGTCTTTTTGGAAAGCACTAGTTATTTTGATATTTTGTGAAGCAGTGAACACAATGTAGCTACAATTTAGCCTCCTAGCCCCTGAGCTCCAGAGGGAAGTGTGCTGGAATAACACAGATGGGGAAAAGCTGATGTTGGCCTCCAATTTACAGACTCAAAGCTGGTTATTATCTGACAATGAAATACCCATTTCCCTTCTTGTGTTTGGTTTTGGGCTTTTTTTTTTGTTCCTATACGACTGTTTGGTGTAGGATACTCTGATATTGTCTGGCAGGATTTTGAATGGCAGGGTACAGAAGAAAACTGCCTGGGCGGCTTTCACAGCCTTGTTTTTTTATGAAAAATTAGAATCCTCCCATTTTTAGCTTGTGTGAGAAGATGGTGTGCCTTCCCATCCTGTGCAGATGAATGAGTGACTAGTGTGAGATCACATGGGGAGCTTGCAGCAGAGCTGGGATGTGAAAGAGCTCTGTCCAGTTTCAGGAAATGTGGCAGACCTCTGGCTATTGCTGAGATGGCACCTTGTAAAAGACTTTTGGCATATTCTCCCCTGAGAGATTATCTGTCTTGGCTGCTGTGTTAATGTGGCATGTGTCTAGTGGAAGTGATGGAAAGTAATGGTTTAGAAAGACATACAGCAGGGAAATAGAAAAGGGAGCACAGCCATTGAGAGTGTTTACATACAGCCTTTGTGCAGCATGTAGAGCCCTTTGGACATAGGTGGTGTTTTAGTGTTTTGTGAAAATTGTCCTTGGTTTCACCGCAGTAGTTCTTGGTTCTCATCATTTGAGGATGGCTCAGGCAGGCTGCAGGAAGAAAAATATCTGACCTGGTATGATGTGAATAATGTCCCATGTGTACTGTATACTGAGCACACTTAAAGTAGAGATGGTGTTTTTACATTCTTTTCTGTGTTGCTCAGTACATTACAGGTCACCTTGGAATAACCTGTACTGTTAGTGACAGGTTGGCAGCTATGTGCTGAATGTACGTATGGACATGGACTGTGCGAGGTGTTTGTCTTGGATATTTAACCCCCTCTCTTCCCTTCAGGGTTGTGCAGAATGCTGGTGTGATCAGATCTGCACATAATACTGTGATCTACTGACTCTGACTGTCAGTTGATACTTGAGTAGAAAGGACGCTCCTCCTTGCTGAGGAGCTCAGTGTCCAAACCACCACACCTCCTCTCTTTTTATGCTGAGAACTGGTGAGTGTCATCCTCATGCTTTTGCCTACATCTGCATCAGCTTCAGAGGGGAGAGGATGCAGAGCGAGCCCTTTGTGCAGAGATGGATACTTAATGAACACAGCCAAAATGAGTTAAGATGACTGTTTCCCAAGGAGAAGTTTAATATTGTTTTCATGGATATCTTCAATTGTTTGGTTTGATTTGCTGGAAACAAGCTCTCTCCATCAGAATGACAGATATTGTTGTTACTGGTTTTACACTTCAGTAGTAGTATTTTACTCTTGAGTAGTACTACTTTCACACTTGCATTGGCAAGATAAGTCTTCCAAAGAGAGTAGATCCTGATGTGGTGTTTTATATTGAGACATGCAGTGAATGTCAGACATGGACGTTTACAAGAACACTATGAAAGCCATAAGCTGCAGTTCTTGCTCCTGGGAAGGTCTGAGGGGGAGGAGCGATTCCAAGAAGAGTTTTGCATATGGAATACTATACAAGCTGAAAGTCAGAAGGCTCATGTTTCTCTCTACTGTAAAAACTAGTGGACTGACTGCAAAAACAAGCCTCAGGCCCAGTCATCACAGATTATATTTCAAATGTGTAATCAAAAAATCAAGCCTCTGTGTCATTAGAATGACAGAATGTCCATTGTTGGTAAGGGTTTTGGATAACAAAGCCTGTTTGTCTTATGCTCATTTACAAAGCCATCCAGCTTGGTAGACCCTACTGCCCACTCCTTGGCTGTGTGATTCATTCTCTGACAGCATGCATGAAACAGCATCCTCTAATCTTAGAAGCACTCGTATTTATACTTAGCAGTGCTTAGATTCCTGTGCAAGGAAGGTCAACTCTCAGTTGCTGTTGGCGATGAGGTGTGAGAGATGCAAATCCTCTTCACTCTGGGATGTTTCCTCTGGTGACTCTGGGAACCTAAGGAAACAGTAGGAGTGGATGTCAGATGTAAGTGCACCACCCAGCCTGAAAGCACTGTCTTTATACGTGTGTTTCCCCCAGTAGAAGGAGGGCTAATTATTGATAAGCTAATAATTGAAAACGTTGTAATATCCTGTATGTTTTAACTCTGGCCTGGACCTGAAGCCATGTGAATTGCTGGTGCAGACAGGTGCAACTCTGCAGCTTCCCCAGTGGGACAGACTGTATGCTCCTTGGTGTGTAACACAGACTCTGTTGGAGTGTCTGCAGCTCCCTTCTCCCCTCACACACTCTTCCCACTACTGCCTGATGATTTTGAAACAGGTTTCCAGGAGTTTATCTCTCATTCCTAGCATGCAAATTGGAGCTGATGCTAGTCATGCAGACCATTCATGTCTGTATCTGGCTTCTGATATCTGAATCTGTTCAGAGAGCATTTGCCAAAGTCCTTTCACTTGAACCTTCTTTAAAACAACCCCCACAAACTAATGTTCAAGGTGTGACTCTTAGTCATCTCATCTGAAGTTAGGCATGAGCTGAACCTTGGGGATGAGAGACCTGCTTAGGATGGCAGATTGCTTACGTTGCTTGCACAAGTATGTGCAAGTCAGTGCCTTCGTTAAAGACTAGGTAGGACACCAAGGTTTTGTTCAGGCCGCACTATTCACTCATTCCAATGGGCTTTATATCTTAGGCACTTCTCGATAAGGTGGAAGATTAACTCCTCTTAACAGGGCTCTTTGTGCAGGGGTTTGAGGAGGAGCAGCAGAGAAGAGCTCTCTGTTGGAGAGGAAGGTGTTATGAGGAGGGAACAGTCCAGTGTTGCTTCATGTAGCACTTTTTTTGGCCAGGATGCCAGGATAAAGGGCTAAGTGGTGGTATGAGGGAGTTCAGCATATGTAGCTGTCACACTCTGTGGGCCCTGCTGTTGTGTGGCTGCTTCCAGCAAGCCCCGAGCAGTGAAATCTACGTGCAGGCACTCACATACCATAACATAATCAATTTTGCAACCAGGTGCCAGGTGCCCTCTCTGTTCCCACTTGTTACATCTCTGTCCAGCAATGTCACCAAGGTCTTTAACACTTACGATAAGACAGAGTGCAAATCAGTACAGAGAGTCAAAGACCTTGGTGACGGCACTTTCAAGAGCATGACAAGGCTGCTGGGATTGCCAGCTGCAGTAGATTTAGATCACTGCTTGCAGGCACTGAATTTGCAGCTGGCCTCAGTGCCATTTTATCCGGTTAAGTGTTTGCAAGAAATAAGCTTTTCTTCTGTTTTGAAAGATGAAGATACAGCTTGCTGTTGACTGTGAGGCATGCTTCCTTTATTTCTTCCTTCTGTCTACAAGACTCCAAAATGCTTTGTTCTGCAGTGCCACAGGGTAATAAATTAACAGGTATAATTCAAGCCTTCTTCTTTGCTTGTTGCTAAAAGTTGCAGATATAAGCCAGCCCAGCTAGTATTGCTCTTAGTTTTCAGTGATCCCAAAGGACATGTTTCTATTTTTCTTGAAGCCAAACCAACTAGACAAAAATGGAGCAATGAAATAGGTAGAGGGAAACAAACATCGCCTAAGAAATTGCATCAGATCTTGGGCTGTATTATTCCACATGTTCCCTGCCTGTCCCAGTTGTTTGCTGGATTAGTATTGCTTGTGGTAGAAGAGACAGACATCAGCTGGGTGGCATTCTTTGCTGACGTTGCACTCTGCTGCAGAGAGATGTTGAGACTGAAGGAGTTGGCAGCTTGTCTGGTCAGTGCTGTTAGTGCTTCTTTAACAGGTAAAGGATGGTAGAGGGCTTGGGCTAAACAACAGCCTTTGGAGAGGTTTTCTGGTGGCTTGTGTATTACGGTATGATTACAGGGTGCTCAGGGAAGCAGGATGTCATACATTATCTGCTAGGGGACATTAAAGTGCCGGCTATTCCCTCCTCAGTGTCTTGTCCCTAACAAAATTGAACCCACGCCCTCAAGCTAAACATTGGTTGGTTCTTATACCTGCCTACACCTGCCTAATTGAGCTGGTTTCCTCACTGACTTCCTTTGGGACGAATCCTAGCAAAAACCAGCCAGACTAGAATGAAGACTAGCAAACTGTATGTCCAGGTGGCCTTCATGCCCAGAAACACCTGCAAACACCAGCTGTGGCAGGGTGGCATTCCTGTTGCTGGACATAAATACTCACCCGGGTTCTCAGATAGTGGGCTCCACAGTGGCATTCAGGTCCTTGCTTTTCCTTTAGGCCAAGGGAGAAGTGTTGGCAAAAATGCTGCCCTGTGGTATCAGGAGAGAAGTCTTGATTTATAGGGGTAGGTAGGAGGGCTACTTTACCTTGGTGTTTTCAGTACCAGTTACCTTGCACTAGCCCTCAGCAGAACTCCCTAGGGCATTCCTGGCTGCCACTACCTCCCAGCACAAAGCATCCCTCCAGGATGGGATTCTCAAGGGAAACAAAGCATCCTTCCAGACGGGAGTCTGGGACTGTGTGGAAACCACAGTGATTTCTTCTGTGGTCAGATGCAGTCTGTCAAATGAGCAAGTGGAAGGAGCGGCCAGTACTGGGTACTTGGGTTGCACAAAGGTTGTGGTGTGCCCTGTTGATTGGGTAGGAGATTCAGGTAAACATGGCAGTTTTCCCCCATTTGCCTAATTAATTTTTTCTTCAAATCTCTGTGCTGCTCAACAGGCACAGACATGCATGTCCTTAGAGTTTACTTTTTTAAGTAAATGGAAATTGCTTAGGTGACTGCAGATCTTCTGGAAAAAGATTTACAAAATGTTCTTCAAAGGGCACTTTAAGTCCCTTACTACAGGTTGTGTACAAAGTCTCTCTGAGAATCCCGTGGATCTCTTATTTTTTTCTGTCCTCAACTGAAACTGAGAGGCTGACAGTCAAGAGATAGGCAAAGGCAGAAAAGACGTTTTATGGTAGCATTGGTCCCAGGTTTTTTTATTAGGCAGTTAAATATATGGCTTTAATTAGTTAGGTGGCATGATATTTGCATAATTCAGAAAATAGCATCCTGTAACTATAATATAGATACAGAATTATCACTTCAATAGAGCCTGCTTCTGCTTTCCTTATTCTTTGGAAGCCAAGGATGTGATTAAACTAATAAAATTATCTTGATAGAGGTCAAGGTACAAGGGTCTGCTGTGCTTGAAAATCTGTTTCCAGGAGAATCATACTTGTTTTCTGTGGGACTGTTCATGAACAGTTGTTACTATTTGACTTTGCTTAGAGGTTGAGATGGCTAAACACGTACAGTTTAATGTGTATTGATGTATTCTGTTTCTGTAGAACTGGGCTTTCTTTTATTGTGTAAACTTCCTTTGCACAGAGATGCTTTTGAAGATAGTTCAGAGTTATGCCAGCTTGAATTCTAGGTAGATGTATATGGATGCGCTAGAGCGAGACTGAAATCTCTTTGAATGGGGAATGAAAAAAAAAACATACACAGTGTTACATTAAATCTGGCCTTGCTGTAGTGTCTGAACTATACTAGGTGACAGGAGCTTGAGAAAAACATTTCTGAGACTCCTGTGGCAGAAGATTGTGTGAAACCTGTTAAAGAAAAGGCAAGGAAGACTGGAGGTTTGTCGGCGTGAGGCTGCGCTGGCAGCGCGGTCACTGCGGAACCGGCTGACCTGATGGCGCTAGTTAGCGCTTCGGCTGCGTCTGGGAGAGTCATCGGCACCGGTGACTGCAATTAGCAACAGAGCTGTTCCTGTAGACACTGGATTGCAATTTCTTAATTTCTTTCACCTTTATCTTTCTTAGCTTGTCTAGATAAAGACACAATGATAAAGAAAACAAGAGTTGCTTACTGTGCTTGTCAGTAATTAGCGTGTGCTGCAGAGGTAGGACTATCTGTAAAAGTTCTGAGTGGTTTTTTTAGACTTTAGCCTTGTCTGTCAACACTGGCTTTTATTTTAAACCAGCAAATAAAGTGGAGAGTGTTAAGTGAACAGTTAAAGCTCTCACACTGTGCTATTATCTCCCTCTTTGTATGTAGCCTTGCGAGCTTGTTAATGTCAGGACTATGTTGCCAATACTGACTCCGTTTCAGCTTCAATTTGCAGGTTTTTTTGGTTTTTTTTTTGTTTTTTTTTCCGCTCTGGCAAATTCTGCATTTGTTTTCATTGACTTCTAATCTCAGAATCTTGAGAAATTGCCTGATATGTGGAAGATTGCGTTGGGTTTATTTAAGCTACAGTCTGAGGTTGGTTGAGACAGCAGGATAGAGACTTTCCACATTGAGCTTAGTGTTAGTAGTCCCCTAGGAAATTTGTAACACTGTTATCTGATGAAAAGTTCAGCCTTCTCGGGGGATTTCCACCGGCCAGTGCTCTCACGAGAGTTGGAGATTATGAAATTGCCCCATTTGGAAAAAGCCCTGTACGCTTCTGTGTTTGGTTGGTACTGAGGCCAGTGTGCCTAATTTGGTTCTGACCTCCCATATCTCTCAAGTTAATATTCAGCTTTGGAGCTGTCTCTGGTAATAATACATTTTATCTTCAGCATGCATTACAAACACTTATTACCTAATTTTTACAGCATTCCTGTGAGCTAAATAAATAAACAGCTGCCCTCATTCTGAAACACAGTAGGATGTGGCAGTTTTCAATGTAGTCAGGGTGCAATAAAAGCTGATGGCTTTTAAAAAATGTTGATGGTTAATCAAGGCCTTTTTTACACAGGCAAGAGGACAGAGCACTGCTTGCCTAATTTTTTTTTTTTTGAAACTCCATGACAGACTTTCATGTTCTATTTAAATATTTTTGATCATAAGAGAGTATTAATACCAGGATCCTGACTAAAATGAAGCAAAATAGTCTGCCACCTGTTGCTGAATTTCTTAGCAGCTTCATTAAAATGTGACATTCTCCCTTTCTGACCCTAGAGGTTTTTTTGCTGTTGCTGTGTTTCATTTAGTTGTTGTGAATTGTTTGAAGTATGTTTTTAATTCTCTTTACAGGTTTCATGCTTATACGTTCATATGTTTTATTTTCAAATTTTCAGTGGAAATATCCATTGAATTAAATGCAACAGCTGCAGAATTAAAAAAATAGGCATATGCTTAATTATTGACACTCAGTAAATACTTAACAGAGTTTGTTAAAACTGCATATTGCTTAGGCCTGTGTATCAGGAATCCTCAGCTGATAAAAAATCGGTGTAGCTCTGAAAATTTTGTGCAATGTAGCTCATCTATTAGCTGAATATCTTGCCCTAGCTTTTATTTTGTGCTGACCTGGCATCACTCTGTGTGCTATATGTGGGGGAGATTCATGCTGTTCTGTGACACACATCCTCTGTAAACAGCCATAGTTTCCTTCCCTTTCTAATTTAGCTTTAGTTTTAGGAATGGTGCAATGAAGACCCTTTAAAAGAATTTAAGATAAGACCCTTTCCTGTGAGTTTGGTGTTTTGTGGAGGGTTTTTTTTTTTCTTGCCTTCCCCGAACATTTCTGTTCTTCTAAACATTTTTAGAGGAACATACTACTTGAGGTGCTCTTTAGGTGTGTTTGTTCTTGACATTGTCAGGTTTACATAACCACGGACAGTGAGAACTTAATAAGCATAACCTATTATGTCTTTGGAGGTCTTTTCCTTATAGTTCTCTATCCTAACAAGTGCAGCTGAAATGTAACTGGACCATATCTGAAGCTGACTGAGCATAGATATGTGCCAGAAGGAGATTTGCTGATGGGGCAAAGACAGCTTGCTGCAAAGATAGCAATATCTGAAGTCTGAGTGCCTGTTCTGGATTGTGCCAGCCACCTCCTTAGGAAAGCAGCACTGCTGTCTCCCCAACAAAAGGCTACTTCAGAACAGTAGGGAGAAAAAAAAAAGTGGTTTTGGCACTTGAGAGGTGGTGTGGACGTCCATTGCAAGTCCATTGTCCCAACGATTTTCATTGTAGCAAAGGCACAACTGTGTGACAACATGGTCAGCAGCCATCTCCTATGGTTTTACCCTGCTCTGTTCACATGCTTCCTGCCTAGCAGGTGGGGAACACTGTGCTGTAAAGCCAGAGAACATAAATCAAGACGATGATCAATCTCTTTAAGACCCCAAGTGTCTTCACCTACCTGGTCTTTTTCCTTCTTTTTCATGTTATCTCTGCTGCTACCTATAGGTGCAAGGAATTTCACCAGTGTATCCGTAGAAATAATGTGTAAGACCTCTCCAGCAGTACCTACTCCATTTTCTTCAGGTAATTGAATCCTTTGTGACTCTGGTACACAGAATTGGGTTCCTGAAGTACCAGGAGGCACTGCTCTTCTCTGTGCCTAGAAGTAGTCCAGTCCCCTGTGTTAAACAGAGTGGTGAAAATGCTCCAGGGTGTATTTTCAGCCAGCAAGTTATGTCAGTACCAAAGGGAACGACTGGTTAGTATATTGACAGTCCAATAGAAAATGTGCTGGAAGGATGAGGTCCTGAAACTACCGAGGCAGGGTCTGTTGGGACCATCCAGATGCAGTGTAGTATGGTGTCACACTTAGAATATGAGACATGATTTTCAGCCAAAACTTTATGTGAATTTGGGCAATCATTATCTACTAAACATCTGTTTTTCAGTCTTTCCCAAAGAGTGAGAAAGTTCTTCAACTATTTTGAAGTACTGTTGCTCAACAGTCTGATTTACAGTAGTGAAGAGCTTGAATGGTTGCAAAGGTTGCCCTAAACCAGGCGCAGGAAACATAATCTTTTCTTTAGTGCTGAAGTTTGAGGATTTTATTCCCTTCCATTGGACTTGACACTTAAAAGCAAACAACTATCCTAAACAACTAAGGGTAACTTCGGAGTGACCAAGTAAATTGAAATGTAGGGAGCAATCGTGGGAGGTTGAAATAATTTAGATGTAGATATATTTTCAGTGGAAGCAGACAGTGTTTCTGGTTAAGCTAAGGGCACTATAATGATTGGCTTATTGTTGTTCATCTTAAGGATTTTTTTATTGGTTTTACTTCTTGTTCTGAAGGTGGCTTATGGTGCAGTGTGCTAGATAAGGAGCTTTAGGACTTGGCACTAAATTCAGAAGTGTCAGATCTTACTGAACATAGAAAAAGTAAGAGATACTATGATCTCCCGACTGCAGACTTGGTATCTTGCTAAACTTTAGAATAAGTCAGATGTCAGTCAGGTTCCCCGAATTTGTGACAAGTAAGAGGAACAGATATCTGGCAGGATGAGCCTTCACACCCAAGGGAGGGGTAGCTCCTTCTCTTCTCATCAGCCTTTCTGTGTAAGGAGGAACAAATACAAGTGCAGGACAGTCAAGGTGCTTTGATCCTGGAAAGCGCTGCCTGCTGTTTTGCTTAAGGTTCATCATTACCCATGCCAGTTTCATGGGAGAAGCTCTTCAAACTGGGTGGGTGGTGCTGTGACAATTTTCAAGTAGGAAGACATTGCTGGATTCGTTCTGCCTGCTTGTTTTTGGGATTCAGAATGATCCTCATACAAGTGTCTTCTGGTTGCATTTGAACCAGCAGTCTCGCAGATGCATGCTTACATAGCCAGCTTATGAAAACACTTCTGCTATTAGTAATGGTCATTCAGTTAAAATGTCCAACCCTGCTTTTTCCTGTCCTTTGAATTTTTACTGAATTTACAGTCACTTGCTCAAGTACAAGGAATTCTGGACAGGGTCCTCCTTGGTCACAGCTTACTCTTTCAACTTCTGCTTAGCTCCATTGCGTGCATTTTTAATAGCTTACTGCCATTCCTTATGTGCTTAAGTTTGCCAATAGAATCGTGGTATGTGACTGGATGTGACCATGGTATTTGCTTTTCTGTCTCTCTGTTGTTTGGGGGTTTTTGATATATTTTACTTTCTGAGCTGATGTTTTGAAACATCTAAAAACTGTATATTATCCAGGGCATAATATTCCTAGTGCAGAAGGAAGAACCCATCTTGCCCTGAGCTGGGTTTGACCTTTAGAGGGCATTCTCTGTAGTTTATACCATCCCTGAATGTGTTCAGTTTACCACTGCTAAAAATAATTTTGTTGTAATAATGGAGTATTTTGTATCATCACATCTGTGGTCCGGTCCGTCATCTCTGTGACTGACAAGCCAGTTCAGAGGCTAAGAAATTTGCAGTTTGGCCTTACTTTGTGAACATTAGCAGGAGAATTTTCAACCAGTAATAAGGCCATGCAGTTTGGAGCTCTGCTCAGGATTTGCTTCTTAAAGCAATACTAGACTATTCGTAGGGTGTTTCCTTTAAGCCTGATTAATTTTTTTGCATTCTTAGAAGTCTGTGTAATTTCTTTCTGCTTTTTCATTGGCAAGCTCTATTTCACAGTTGTCGGTGCAGATAACAGAATTTGCTTTGTAATGGGAAAAGTCACGAGAATATCTGTTCTGAGGCATAATGTGGGGCTTAGGGAGGTGGCTGGGTGTGTCCCTCCTTAGGCAGGAGCTCTGCTGGCTGTGTTTGCTGGCAGGGCTATGGTGACCAGCCTGACGCTTTTGCCTCTGTGCCTTGTGTCTTGGCTTTCTGACACAAAGCCTTTCTCTTGTCGTGTGTGTCATACAGGAAGAGGGCCTGATGGCTTTTGCAAAAAACAGCTGCACAAAGGGATGTGTTAGCCTTGTGTTTGCTGCTGGCTTCCCATGCAGGGCAGAGGTGGGATCTCAACTTAATGGCATCTGTGTGCCTGAAGTCTGTGGACCCCCAGTGAAGGCTAGCTGAGGACTGGTTTGTGTATGTACGTTAGTACAAGCTGAGAGCTGTGCTTTCTGCCAGACTAATTGTGCTGGGCTTTTCTATATTTAAAGCTCTTCTAAGCAAAAATAATGACTTGGAGAGGAATGGAGGTGGTCCCAGTGTCACAGTCCCAAGATGAGAAGGAAGACCTGGGCCTGTTGCACAGCATTTCCCTTTCTCTCAAGGGAAATGGTAGCTGCTGGAAGTGGATGGCAAGCTGCCTCCTCTTTACTCACACTACCACTTGGCATGGCAGGTATATGAAGATGATGTGCCCTGGTTAATGGGGTGTTCACTTTGGTATTATCTAGTGTCTGCAGAGGCAGCACTGTTTGATGTGTGATGGCTTCAGAGCAGAGAGCTGTAGCCTGCTGTAAAAACAGGTCAGGCCATGGCTGCAGAAGGAACAGCACTTTGACTGTGAGCAAATTAGGCTTGTATTTTCACACTAGCTGATCCTGCACAACAGGCCTGCTGAGCTGCTTGATTTCCTGTAAGCAAATCAGGGTATGGTTGTCCAACTTTTTCAGAGGACATTTTAGGTCTTGCCAGCATTAATAGGTACACAGGCAGCTCTGAGAGCTACTCTCGCCTCACAGGGGGAAAGCTGCCCTAGAGGAAAAGAATCATTAAAACATCATAACTGCTAAAAAAGCCAAGACCAAAAATCTTAAACAATATTACTTTATCATGCTTTTGGGATGTGTTGTCCAAGGTTAGGAGTGTAATGAAGGCAAGTGAAAACTTGTTGTCTTGCCCAGCACTGTGAAAAGTTTGCTTTTCACATTATCAGTCAGGGTCATTGGCTCAGTAAGGTACAGTGCAGTAGCATGGTTCACCATTAGGAGATTGCTGTTTCCTCTGGATGGTTGTCAGTTTACTCGGGATGGTCATAAAATTACAAGTAATTCAGTCTTTGGTTCTGCTGTTGAAATTACTTGAAAGCCTGTTTTTATTTTTTATGGGAAGTAGCTTCAGATATCTTTTGTCAATAAATCACAGTGATAGATAATGAGTGTGAAAATCAGTCCAGGTGTTCAAGTGCACCTGTCACCTATTAGAGAGGAATATTTCCCAGATAATGAAAAATTAGTACAAACTTCCAGCATACAAGGTAATTTTGTGGCAGCATTTGATTTGCCTGCCCTGGTCATCTCACCAGGTGAGGGTTTCCTGAAAGACAGGTTTCTAGCCAGAACCTTTGTAATGGTGCTGCCAGTAAATGCTCTCCGCTGCTGGAGCAGAAGCTCTTGGTCTCAGCTTCAGCATCTCCATGGGCTTGTGTTGTCCAAATCTCCTGTTGCTGGAAGTATGATCAGTGAAGAGACAGTGCCCTGTTTGAAGCAGGCCTGTGTTGTGACCAGGTTGCCTTGGGACCTTGTTCTGCAGTCACACCTGGGCACAGTTTTGCACAGACTTGACAGCCAGCTGTGCAGTCGGGCTGAGCCTTCCCTTCCTGCAGAAGTGCAGTTTTACCTGAATGGGGAACTGTGAATCTGAAGTCTTTGAACAGGGACAAGAAAGTACCTTGTTTGCTTGCTTGGTATTCTTCCTTGCTTTGCTCCTTCTGTTAATTGGTGGAGACAGGTGCTGAGCTAGGAAACCACTTCTCTTTTTTTTTTTTTTGTCTCCTTTGGGCACTTGTGGAACCTTGCTGATTCAAAAAAATGAAGCTAAAGTGTCTCAAGCCTCATTCTATCTCATTGTGATGCCTTAGTTGCTGTTACAAAAATGATTGAGTTGCTCTGTGAACAGTCTCTGTGGTAAGAAATAGGGGTCAGAATTTAGTACCAGCTTCTGTGTTGGGTTGATATTTGGCTATGATGAATACAGGCTTAGCCAAAGGCTAGCAAGTCTCCCCACCTGCAATGGATATAAAGAAAGTAATGTAGTTGTTTTCACTCTGGCATGTTTAATCAGTAGAGAGAAATCTCCTGGTGACAAAAAGCCATGTCTGTAGATGAGACATATTGCCCTGCTTTCCTCTTAGCTGCTGAATTAACTTAAGGCATGAAGCTCCTTCTCTCCTTCGCTTCATTTTTTATAGGGAGTTAAGGTGTGTGAAGCTGGGAAGTAGGTCTGACTGTCAAAGTGTTTTCATTGAGCTTGTTAGTTATAAAGTGGGTGAAAACCTGGTATATTGTAGATTATGGGCACAAACCCTTTGGGCAGAAACCCCACAAATTAACATGAGACTTGGTGAGCTTTGTACTCTACAGTGGATTGAGATAACGTTGAATACCATTTGCATGCCTTTTATTTTTAGAACGCAGTGTTCAGGATATGAAAAATATAGCAACAATTTCTGTGGGATTCTGTTTTCCCACTCTGCTGTTTAATTTTAAAAGACTGCACCATTAAGTTTCTGAGGGGAAGGTATGAGACCTCTGTGCTTCTCAGTGAAGGAAGGAAGAATGGGAGAGAAGTTGGAGAAGTCTTGTCCTGTAACCTGCCCCAATAAGCTTTTCTGCTTTTCACTTGTTTGTGGATCTTCCCAGTACTGTTGGAAATTCTCACTGCTTGCTATAGGACCTGTTATGGTCATAATTGTAGTAAGATCAGCAAATTAAAACTGATTCCCGGCCATGGCTTCTCTTGCACTTTGACCCACCTTTTGAGCTTGTGAAAGTTACTGGAGATACGTTTCTGGAATGAGGAAACTAAAACCCTGTGGCTTTCAGACCACTTTTTTTACTTCCTTCACTGCACAATCAGTGTTCAGTTCTGGCCTGCATGGAGTGACAGACCCCCACAAAGCGCTGATTTGCTATTTTTTAAATGCATGTTTTTATTTTGATGTTCATTTAAATATTTAAGTAATATAGCAAGCATAGAGGTTGTTTTCTTCACTAATTCATGTGATTGTCTTGAGCTCTTTGAATACGTTTTGGGTTTGGTTTTCTTGTCACAAGAAAGATTTGATTCTTAAGCAAGGACTGACTGGCCTACCACTGTGCCCAGGCATGAAGGTTCTGGAAAAGGTTAGGTTGTCAGTAAAATGTAAATTTTAGGATGTAATGCAGTGTTACAGTAGGAAATGCTCTGTGATGTGAAAATCTGAGATTTTTCTGGATTCGGTGCCCAGAATGCAGGTTCATTTGAACTGTGTGGAAATGAAGAACAGCTGTGCCTTTTGTGAAAATAATATCTGTTAAATGCTGCCATGTGTGATTGTCTAATCCTGACTGGTGACTTCAGAGAGGAAGGGATGTTTTGTGGTTAAGGCACAAGACCTCCAGGTCTGGGAGTTCTCAGTTGTGCTGGAAGCTTCCTTATGTGACCATACAAAGGATCTTTCCCCTGTCCCACATGGGATATGGATGTGTCTTCTGCTTGTTTCATGTGGATGGGGATGGTCTCCTCTTGCGTTGTCATAGTGTGCTCAAACAGGAGCTAATTACAACAAAGACATTTCAGCCGTGCTGCTGGTTTTGGGGGTTATTTGCATGGTTTATAAGCAAAAGTCTCTGTTGTCTGCTGTTGCTCCCTTGATGTCAAGACCGAAACTGCAGAAGTAGTCTGCCACGGGGAAAAGCTGTCTCAGTATTATTTCTGCTGACTATCCCACCACTGAATCAGCAAGATGGTTCACATCAGATTTGACAGTCTTTGAGTGTATTTGCTCAGTCTCACCTCAAGTTTATCCCCCTATTTGTGCCTAGGGCTTGGCTTGCCTCTGGGGCCTATGGCTTCAGTCAGGAGGCCAAACCCTTTGCTGCAGGGCTGCAGCTCCCTTGGCTTTCTGTTGAAGATGAAAGGGAGGGGCGAGGAGAGGCTGCATGTCCATGTCAAAGTACATGGAGCATTTGGTCTCCAGTGTGCTGCCTGGCATTCTTCTGTGCCCACCAGCTTGCAGTGGCTGCCTGTAAGCGATGGTCTTGGCCACCCTCAACCGAGAGAGGAGATGTGCAAGTTATATCATGTTTGAGCTGACACTTTATCAAGTTACTCAAACCCACGAGACAATGTGTCAAATTTTTATGGCAGGAAAATATTGCAGTAGTGGGTCTGTGGTGGTAAAATGTGTTCTTCCACTTGAGGTGTTTGCATTATTAAGTAACCTCGGTATTAGCCTTCAGAAGACTTGCCTGTTTCTATTTTTGGAGGGGTTTTTCTAAGTAATGCTCTTTTATTTCCTTAGGCCCTGGTGGGCAAGCAGTCATCTTGGATGGGAATGCCTGTTTTTAAGAGGAAACCTCTGTTAACTCTTGACTTTTTAAGGTATCCAGAGAGAGAATTTCAATGCATTGCAGGGTTCGGTGCTTTCTGTTTCATGTGCAAGCTGTTATGCATGCCTCCATGCTTGAGAGGGATTGCATAAGACACTGACCCACAAGTCCTGGAAGTAGGACCTGATGGGGTGGGGAGAAAATGCATGGTACAAAAGACTGGCAGTGTGTTTAGGGCACTGCAACCAGGACCGTGGTGTTGGGATTCAGTGCCTTGGTCTTGCAGAGCTTTCGCATGTGGTCTTGGGTAGTAATCACAGATTCATGATCAGCTGTCAGCCAAACGCTGCCCCACAGTTCCGGTAACCTTGTTCTATCTCCTTCATGATTTACTCTAAATAATGATGAAAACTTGTTCTGATGTTTGTAGGAGTTCCTGGGAAGGCAGCATTGACTTTGAGCAAATTTTTGTGCTAGGCAAGTCTGATAAAGCTTGGCATGGCAAAAAAGGCAGGGGACAAATGCTCTGCTAATGGTGGGCTAGTTAGTTACAGCTGTGGAAGATGGTGGCTCTTTGTTACTCCCCCTCATGATTACAGGGAGGTCAGCAGGAAACTCGGTGTAGTTCAGATTGCATTGTTTTATTCCCAGATAAAACAGACTACCCAAACCAAAAAGCAACACATCAGCGAGGAAACAGAAAAGTGGAAGAATGATTGCTTAGCTGCCTTTTTTTTTTTTTTTTCATAAGGCATGTGGCCCTTTAAGAGAAGCTTGAAAAATATCTTAAGTACGGGTAGATTAGATGAAAAAGCTTGCAAGCATCTGATCTCTGCATGCCAGTGTGCCTTCAGTCAGCCACCCCTTTGTCCATCTGACTCTCTGAACAGTTGATGATCTCACGAGAAAATAAACAAGCTGCAGAAGTGTTTAGGGAGTTCGGCACATGTAGGAAGTAACCAAGGAATCGGGTGGGGGACGTTTTTCCTCCACTTGCAGTGAAGCAGGGTGCTTTAGCCTCTGCTGGAAAGAAAAGGAGCCAGGTCTTTTCCCAGCCTTTCCCCGGGAAGCTGGTGGGGGTGATGGTTGATTTTGCTAGCGGGGTTCAAGTGGGGTGTTTACACAGTGTGCTCAAGACCAGCATATTCTTGAGTGGTCCTGCTGTGTGGGAGAGAGGAGGGTGAGGGAGAAACTTGTGCCCCAGAGTAACCTCCGCGTTGCCTCAGCTGAGGCGGCTGATTTACTTTTTCGTGTGGAACAAAAAGGCAACGGGGAATTTGTAACTGGATATGTAGATGAAGGAGCAATGACCGTCAGTAACCCCGTGTGCTTCGTGCCTCAAGAGCAGAGCGCGTGGTTCCTCCCCTTGCCGGCTCCTCCGCCAGTATCTGGCTGGGAAGCAGAAGTGGCACCCGAACCACCGGCCTCCCTGTCACCTCTGGTGGCACCCCGAGTGCAGACCATACTTTTTCCTGATGGGGCCCATTCGTGACAGTATCACCTGCCCAAGCTAAGCAAAACCCACCCCCTACAAAACCAAAGCCAACAAAAAAAAACACAAAACCCACCAAAAAAACCAAACCCAGAAATAAACAAAAAAAACCTCAACCAAAAAACAAAAACCCAAGGCAAAACAAAAAGCCCTCTGGCATAAGAGGTGTGGGAAAAGATTGTTACAGCTGCCCCCTATAAGAGGGGAAAGTACAAGCCCCTTGTTCTTCCATATCATTACTTTCTCTTTAGAGCTCATTGTTTTTGACTATTTGCTCTGGGTTGCAACATCCTGTCTTCCTAAAGTAGAAAATACAGCATGACACCTAGCTAGTTGTCTTACTGCGGTCTGGAAATCTTCACTCCGGTAAATCCTGTAGGACTTGGTCTGTCACCTCCTCCTGTCATAGCCGCTTTGCTTATTACTTCTTGTTTAAGCATTGTGGAGATACAATTGTCATCTCTCTCTTTTAAAGAAACAGCAGCAATGAAAACCAAACCAAAACTAAACACTGCTCCCCCCCACCAAAAAAACCCTCAACCAAACCACAAAAAACCAACCAACCAAAAAAAAACCTCCACCAAACAAACCCTCCCTCCAGAAACAAACAAAAACACACAAACAAAAAAATCGCCCCCATAAAACCCAAAAAACAGTGTCAGCTGTGAGAGTCAGCTTCTGAAGATCCAGTTTTGTGGACTTTAATAGTGTGCTTGGATTATGATTTCCAGACAGTTCCCCTCTGCTGTGATGTAGGTACAAATTTGTTTCCAAGTCAAGATCTGAGACACCAATGGCTTGAGAAGGTAAAGCACTGGGGAAAGAAAATGGAAACAATACTGCAAATGTATTTTTGAATTCCAAGTACCTAAGATTGCTTCCTAGGTCTGCGTGCGCTTGTGTATCATACCTGTGTGTCTGCATATGTCAGACTTAGAAATTTATGGTAGAGTACATCAGCTGTTAACATAATTAACTAAAGGCTAGTAAATCCCTCAGTGGTCCACGCACCAGCTCAGTTCCTGTTCAGTAACAACACAGGGTTTGAGTGCTAATGCTGTGGTGGGTTTCAGATCAGGGGAGCAACTTTGAGTGCCTTGCTTCTGTGTATGTATGAGCAAATTGAGCTGAAGTAATGATGTTAATGCGAGTTGGTTTTGAAGGTTGATGGCTTTTTTTGTTGTTAGTTTGGGAATCTTTTTCAGACCAAGCCATCATGGAGTGACATTTCTGAAGCCTGCCAAGAGCACTTTACCAGCAGCTCCTCTTCCTTCTGCGCTATAATTTGTGTAATTCCCTCTCCCCCATTTGTCAGCTTGACTTTTCCTGTTCCGTGCTCTCACATGAATTTTCTTTTGGCTTTGCTGTTACCAGAATTTTGCTTGTTTTGTCATTTTCCAGACTTGAAACTTCGGGATTTCCTGATTGACAATGAGACATTCTCTGACTTCCTCCATCATAATGTGTCCATGCCATCATCTGCAGTAGACGAGCTACTGGATGCAAGGGTCAACCTCCAGCAGGTAAAAGAGTCCTTTCGACTCCCAACATAATGCTTGTCTATTGTTTGTTTAGCTGTAGTGCCAAGATCCACAGTGCTGGACCCCTCTGTGCCAGCTGCTGTAGAAACACAGAAGAAAATGTATTCCCTGCTTCTCTCTTCCCTCTTGCTCTCAATTTACTGTCTTATTTGATTGTAAGCTGTAAAAGGACACTTGGAACCCTTAAGCAAACATTTCAACCTTCATAATAAAAGAGTATCCTCAGGCTAAACTGAATTTCTTCCTTCCTTTTTTTTTTTTTTTAATGGAAGTAAAACATTAATTAAGCTGCTAGTGTTGTTCTGACTGTTTTCAGTCAATCAACTTGAACTGGAGCAGGGTTTCTAGGTCTTGCTATGCCTTATATTCCTGTGCTGCAGAAGCAGAAGTGCAGCTCTACTTTTTAGGTTTGTGGCCAATGCATCAAGACAGACAGATTGTAAATTACGTAGTACAAGAGTCCTGCTATCCTGGGTGCTCCATGATTGCAGTCGCAAACATAGCCAGTGTTGGCAGTGGGTTAGAGCCCCGTCTTGCAATGGCTGTCTGTCATTGTCAAGCTTGTAACGCGTTCTGCTAGGCTTGATGAATTAGTCCACCAGCATCATTTCTAATGAAGAAGTTAGAACAGATTTCAAAGGAAGACCCAGGGTTCTCTTGAAAGAATACAAAAGATGGTATGCAAAAGGAGGAGGAAATCAGTTTTGATTCTCAACTCCATATCAGGTCTTTTCATTGAAGTGGAATGGATTAATTATCCTTTAGTCTTTGTTTTCCTGTAGTTACAGATGCTGTCTCTCTTTGCATACATTGTTTTGTTCTTCAGTGAATTCTTTCAAGCCATATGTTTTAGTGCAGTTTGATAAGTTATCCTACATGTTAAGGATACATTCTACTAAAAAATGTAAAGCAGAGAAAAAATTCTTACCTATTTTGGGCTGCAAGTTTTGTTTTACTTGAAACTAATTAGATTAGGACAGAATCATGCTACATATGATTCTGGGACGGTAACTGGAAGTCTGCAGCAACAGCATTCTCATCATTCTCCCTAAGTTAGTGGAGAGGCAGAAAGATTTTCAAGCAGGCAAAAAACCTCAGCATACATTGTGTGACTGCCATACTGTATTGATTGTATTTGGAAACGGAAGGAGGAGAAAAACTTAGCTTTTATGTGCATAATATGTCTGAAGGGTGGTGAAAGGCTGGTCAGTCACCTAGTTCTTCCTTCAATACTTCAAGTTGTGCTCTCGTGTAAATCTTGAGCTGATTCTGCTAGAGCAGTGGGAGTGATGCTGCTAAGTCATAACATCATTCTGTGCTCAGGGATGGCAAGAACAGCTAATCTGAGCACCAGGACATCAAGGAGCAGAGCACTGGGCCACCAAATTTTCTTTGAGCACGTTTCTAATACAGATGGTAACTAGACCTCTCCCTTCCTGCGGAATGACTTTATCTGACTCACAAAACGGATGTCTTTGATTTTGCTGGAGATCTGGTTTGGAGATCTGACCTCACTGCTGAGCTGAGTAGTGACTTCAGTATTCATAGGCAGTATCTGTTAGGGTCTCCGAATGAGTCACAGCTTCATTCAGAAGTCATACAGTATAAGGGCCTGTCCAGAATATGCCAACCTTTCACATAAAATACAGCCTTCTTCTGCAGTCTGTTGGTGTCCTGGGGTTGCTCAGTGAGGCTGGAAGTTGGGATGTGCAATCAAGTAAGCAACTGAAGTTGCCAAGGAGATGGGACTGCTCACCAGCATTGCTGTAATGACAGCACTCCAGCATGTCCAGCAGGGTTGTGTATCCAGCATGCTGAAATTAGTGCAAACAGATAACAGCGACCAAAGCCTTGTCTTGATGGGCATGTTGCTTCCTGGGGCTGAATGGCTCAGCCTTGTGTTTTTCCCCTGGTGGCAGGTGTGCTCAGAAGGGTGTGGGATTTGAAAGGTGCCTGGGTCAGCAGTGGGCAGGCAGCTATGCAATCAAGTCTGGTATGTTGCTGTCGCACAGGTGTGGCCAGACAGCTCCCTTGTGGCTTGGAGGTGGGAATAGGTCCTGTCCCTCTGAAAAGTTGAAGGCACGATGGGGTCCTCGGCCTGTGCTGCAGCATGATGCATTGAACAGCAGTGAAGAGTAAATAGTAATGGCCAGTGCATATTCTTCTTGGAACAAATCTGTTTCTTGAAGCAGGAAAAGTCCCAAGGAGAGAATTATGATGTGTAAGGACAGAACAATTACCTATGACTACATTCAGGCATGAGCCTGGCATTTTGAGAGTCCTTAGGGGACTAAACCTGTCATTTAGGATGTATTTTTGCATGCTGAAGACACCGGGGGTTCAGATGACTGCAAGTAGTTAGAGAGCTTGCTGACTTGGTAAGACTGGGAGTTTCAGACTGAGGTGCATAGGTAGAGTGTTTTTTCTAAGGTCTCATGCAATATCCCTTGGCGCTTGAAAAGCACAGCTTCTCTCCAAAAGAGTATAAAATATGAAAAGGTGAAAAAAGTGGACACTTTCAGAATAGTGGAAGGTTGGTAACCTTCACTTTTTGTGAGTGAACACTGAAGCACTGGGAGACACTGGTTTTTCTATATGTCCACCCAGGGAAGCTTGTTCTGGGAGTGTTATTTCAGTGCCCCACAAGTATCTCCTTTCCAGCATGGCTGTAACGCTGGTAGTAGTATCTCTGCTAGCAAGAGAAGAAGCACCCCAAATTTTTAAAAGGCAAGTCTTTTTGTTGTGAGAACTGTGCAGCATCGTAAGATCCTATTTTTGGCATATGGATACAGACCAAAGTGAAAGGTTTGCATGAGTATTACATTAAGAATCCCTTCTCTCTCCTGTCTGTTCCATTTGCTTGTTTCCTGAATGTAATGCACTTTTCCCCCTAGATTGTGCATTACAAAAGCCCCTTTGGTTTTGATAGATGAAAAATGTCATACTTACCAGCCTGGTTCAGGAGCTGCTAACTCTTCTGGAATGTAGATCAATCCTCTTTAGTTGTTGTTGTAAGTTGGGCAATGCACACTGGGTCTTATGAAATGGCAGAAAGAAGAAATAAAGTCTGTGGCTTTTGTTACCTGTGCATTTACAGTAAAATGGTTCAATCTGTCTAGCCCCAAGGCAAAGAAAAGTTTCTTTCCAGTAGTAGACTCTGGATGTTTCCTTGATTATTGCCTTTGAGAAGTATGCAGCTTTTTGACATGGACTTTGTTGTTCAGCAAACATGAAGTTGGTAACTGACCTTATTAAAAGAATTTGTTTATCAAGTCTGAAACAGTCTGGTGATAACTCTGAGGGATTTTATCAATTTCGTTAATAAGGTGATTGCATGTGGATTAGGAAACATTATTGACAAGGGAACCATTGCCTTAAGAAAAATATGCCTGTGAAGGAAGACTCTAGGATCTTATCTCATTTCTTGCAGCCAGTAAGATAACCTTTTTTTGCTGATACATTATCTGCTCAAAAACACTGCAAAATGTTTGTCTCAGCAGTTAGTGAGTAGATACTTCAGAGTTAAGGGAGATGATTCTGAATCATTACTGCATAGAAAATGTGGCTGGCAGATACATCTAAGTAGTTTGGGACATAGGTCTTTTGCCCTTCGCATAGATTTGTCAGACTTGTGTCTGGTCACAAGCCTTGTTTTTCTCTGTATGTCAGTTCCCAGAAGGCTGAACATTGGGCAATGCATGTACCCTTGGTTGGAGGAAATGGCTGCTGTGGAGGACAGGATCACTGCTGCCTTGCACATATTTGCGGGGCAGTGAAGAGAGACCTGCCTCCCCCAGGACTTCTCTCCTGTGTTCTCGGCAGGGAAGGGTTTTTCTTGGAACTAAGTTGCATATGAATCAGGGCTGCTCAACCTGTAGAGAAGAATACCCCCTCACATCTATCTGGAAGTATTACAAATGGTTTGCTTTGTCTGAGCAATAACCAATTCTTTTGTCGGTCTTAGATGAAGGCAGACTTACATGCTTTTCCTGCTTTCATAGGTCATTGTGTCTGGTTATCGAATGCGACTGCGAGGTCTCTGCAATAGCTCAACATCGTCTGAATTTCTTACAACCCAAAATCAGACAGCAGCCATGGACTCTGAAGCCTTCATTTGCACCTTGTCAAAGGAAAAACTTCGTGCAGCCGAGCAAGCCTTCCGTGCTAACCTGGATCCTTTGAAGCCTCTTCAGGTGAGTTCCCTGGCCCCACCAGTGAGAGTCTGTCATTGACACAGGCACATTTTCCATGTTTTTCAATCTAGGAACTCATCCCTGCATTTCCAGAACTGCTTAGAGGCAATTAGAAAGAAGAAAGACAGTCGGTCTTTGTCACAGGAGCACGAACAACGTTGCTTCTTCCTGTCATTCTTACCCTTCCTGTTCAATCTGCTGCTTGCAGAGCATAAACGTGTGTGGTCTGCAGTTCAGTTTGTCAAGAGGAAAGTCTTTATGCTGCACAATAACAAACAGGCTCTTGGTGTTGTCCCTGTGTTTTAGTAAAATGTTGTATTTTGGCTGGAATGAGCGCAGATGTGAGCCTGGCTTGTGCTGAGCAGTGAAACCACCGCTCTCTGCCCTTAGCATGGGGCCACTGACTGCAGAAGTTTCTAGTCACTGACAGACCACAGCCTTTACGCAGATTTAAATCATGTGAAGTAGAGTCAAATTTTAAAGTCCTGTTTCAAAAATTAACCAACTGAATGGGTATTGGGAGGAAGAATTCATTGAACTTCAAGAAAATACATTATTTACAGGGTGACTGGAGACTAGAGCAGACTTGGACCTAGGAAAATCCAGTGATGTTTTGCTACAGATCTGCAATATCTGTTAAAATATGGAAGTTTGAGGAATTCGGTGCTAGAAATGACAGTGGAGTGAAGAAAGGGCCACAGAACCAACTCTGTTACCCACTAAAACAAATATTCTATTGTCTGCTGTGTGAGTTTTCAGATTTGATGAGCCTTTCAGTACTCAGAAGTCATGTATCCCTTGCTTGGCTTTGTCCCCAGTCAAAGAGGGTCATTATCGAATACGGGAATCATATTTCTCTCCTGCGCACTATGTAGCGGTCAGTGACTACTTCTCTCCACAGCTCGTCTTCTGTTTTCCGTATGTCCTCCATCTGCACTTTGTCTTTCCTGCTGGAGGAGCAAGAGAACCCATAAGCATTAAGAGATGGGGTAACAGCACTAAAATTGTAACCAAGATGGGCTGTAAGGAGAGGAATGGCTATGACTTGTTTCTTGTCTTCAGTTGTATGTGTATGTGCACATATATACATATTCTGCTTTAAACCATTCAAAGATGCTAGAATTTTGGGGTCTCGGGGGGGAGGGGGCGGGGTTGAAAATAGCCAGCTATTATACCACTCAGAATTGGTTTTCTGGGCCCTGTAGAGACTCAGTCTTGCTTTTCTTATTTATGGAAGCTTCTGCAGCTTAGCTGGTGGAGGCAGGTACTGAGTGTGTCTGTGTTCTTAGATCTATATTGTTTGCTGATGAGAGGAAACACTCATAAGCCAATCTGTGCCTCTTGGCAAGAGCAGTATAGATTTAAGACATTATATGCAGTTTGAGGGGGCTTGTGAGAAGCTGGCTCATGATCTTGTCTTCAAGGGGAAAAAAGCTGGAGTCCAGAAGTCAGCAGTTGTAAACCTGCTGTGCATTGTTGTCTGGTAAAGGTCCACAGTTTTCCTCAGAAATCTGTCAGTGTGTCCTGTAGTTGTGAGTGAAACAAAAACTAACTGACCTCAATGTGGCCAGGCAAAATGGATAAATAAACTGTAGGATTGCACCCAATACATTAGAAACTTAGTGTCTTTAGAGGCTAAAAAGTGCCCTGACCTGCAGTAACATCTTTGAACAAAGAGGGAACTTTCTGTTCATGAACAAAGGAGGCTTTTGACACAGCTTATTGAAGACATTGTGTATCAAATCTTGGACATGCACACTGAAGATAGTATGCTCTGTATCTACTGCGGAGTCTGTAAACCAATGCCAACAATTTGTCAAGAGATTATTTTTTTTTCTTAATTCCTTTGATGTACTCCACAGCAAGGCATTTCAGTAAGCAAAGTAAGGGCCAAGTCAAATGCAGGTGCAACAGCAATTTGGAGACAGGTTTTTAGCTTGTGTAATTGGACATGGGCTTCACTGGTTGTCCTGTTTTGTGTTTTATGGAGAGGCAGCATCTTAGTACAAGAAGGTTAATACAAGGGCTTGCAACTGTGTCCAAGAACTCTGTAAATTCAACACCAAGGGCTTGAATTTTATGCTGGAAATTTGTACCTCTCTGATATCTAGTCAGTGCAGTGGCTATGGTTTCTTGAAATGTCTGAATATATATGACTTAGCCTGACATGCACTGGCTTGTTTCTTTTCCCTCTGCATTCCTGTTTGTTATTCCCTCTGCAAGATGATGCAGTAAATTTCATCATGTAATTGATCCCGATTAAAAGTGATTGACCTGATTGTATTTTAGCAAAAATATTTATGCTAAAACATGAAGGGGAGAGTGCAAGACTGAGAGCCTTATCATCAGGGAGTGAGTGTGTGGGCTGAGATGATACTCAGTTCTGCTGGCTTAAAGTGTGTGTGCATTTGCAGCCTGGAAACTCTTAAGTGTTCTAAGTAGCTCTCAAAAATGCAGTAATTACTAGCAAATTATGGACAGATCAAGGTTCTAAAAAATAAAGTGCATACATGATGAAATGCATGAGTTCTAAATGTCACAGCACTGTTAAGTTTTTTTTAAAAAGAAAGGCAAGGAATAAACACTTTACATACCTGCTCCTCAGTTCTATCCATAACACCTTGAGTATTGTGCAAAGGGCGGTGATACAGATAAGGCAAGAACTTCTAATTAAAATGTCACACTAGCCTTCTAGCTCTGTTGCTGATCTTTTGTATTACTTCAATTTAGCTTCTTCTGTAGGATGAGAAAACAGAGCCAAGCACATGGAAGTGTGGTAGGGAGGTTAAAGTCTGTGTCCTTACTCTTTTGCGTGTAAGAACCTACTTGAGGCAGGCAGTTTAGATCAAAATCCAGCAGAAAATCTGGGTGTGATCATGAGGCACCAAGGAGAAGGATCAACTTTGCTTCTTCTCTGAGTGTTCCAGTAGATGAAAAAATTGTTTCAAAAAGTCAAATTCCCTATTCCATGACCCATGTCTTAATCAGCATCCATTCTCTGAAGGCTTTTGACCAACAATACTATGGGACATAGGACATGTTGTCCAAGCTCCCTGTGGGCACCTCTTCTTGAGGCTTGCCTTGCACTGGCTGACTGAGACTGAGGCAGGAGAAGCTCATTTGAGAACAGCAGTGAAGCAGTACATCTGACTACACGCATGCAAATTTCCTTCCTGGCTTTCTCCTTGTGGTAGGCCAGCAGTTGTCCCTTAGAGGAACTACACAGTTTGGGAAAGGCTAACAGGAGCAATGGCAGTAAGTTCCCAGCCATTACAACACAGTCCAGTGGGACATTTCTGACTGTCTTGTATTATAGAAGTACCTGTTTTTATATCCCTCTGCAAATCTCCCCAGTTTTGAATGTCATTTGGCAGGGGAAGGTTAAATGATAATTCAGATTGCTCCTGTGGGATTTCATCTCTTAGACAGCACTGCCTAATAAGGGCTTTATCATACTCACTTCCACTGGTATGGATCTGTAATAAGCCATAAATATGCTGTGGCTTGTGTACTACAGTGGTCCTTGGAAGACTGTGGGTGAGCACATGAAAATCCAATTGTTTTTTCTCCCTCCGTAATATGGATGGTATTTTGTCAAATGGTTAGCATGAACTAAGTATTAGATAATAAATGCATTGCAGTTGAAAAATGGCTTTTAGAAAAGGTCTCATAATGTAAATATGTGCTGCAACTGAACTTGTAGCTTTCCTTGGTCTTTTGAGAGCGTGAAAAGTCAAGGACAATGATATCATCCTTTTAAACAGTGGTTTGAGACTTCCACTCTCAGGAAACAAAAGCAGAAGCTTAAAGCATGTGATTTTTCTGCAGAGGCCAGTGGAAAGTGTCTGGTAAGATCTGTATAAAGTTGTAATAACTATTTCAAAGCAAATGTGGCAGAGTTGTCTTTATTAAGGAGAAACAGTCAACTACATGATGCAGACTGAATTTTGGCTGAATGTTTTGATTTCCCAACTCTTTATACCCATGCATTCTCATGTATGTTGAAAAATCAGATTTGTCCATCCCCTGGAAGTCTCATATGAATTTATTCAAGGTTTGTCTGTCAAATCCAGCCATCTTAAGTGTTTGTCACTAGAGTAAATCTTGTAGCATGCACATACAAGCACACAGAGGCCCCCCCAGTGCACTCAGTACCTCAAGAGTATTACGATGTTGGCTGCCCCAAAAGACAAATTTAGTAACTTGCTAGCCACAACCACAGTAATTGTAGAGGGCAGTTGTGCTCAAAACCTGCTAGAGCTTTGTCTTTCCACAGTGTGCCTAGAACAGACAGGTGATGTTTTTGCTGTACATTGCCAGTAAATGAGTCATTGCCCTCCCCAGCCCCTGGATGTAGTGCAGATATCCACTAAAGACAGTCTCACAGTAGGAACAGTCTTTCTGGATCTACCCTGAATATAGAGGTTTCTTATTAATGTAATTAACTACTTAGTGAGTCACTACAAAGATGTGTATTACAGGGAAATTAATGACATCCTCGTCTGTTCAGAGAAGACTGGCCCTTGTGACTGATTTTTTTTTAATGTCTGGAGATGACTTATGAGAGGCTTCTGAGCAGGCTTTGAGGTTCAAGTGGTAGAAAGAGTAAAATTTCCTGCATATCAATGATAACACTGCACATTCTGGTAAGAAATTATCTTTAAGTTATATTAGTTTGTCAGGGTTGACAGGTGAGGGTGCTGTGGTATGAAAGGACAGATAGGTACACCTCACATTTCAGAGTAAGGTTTGCAAGCTCCTTGAATCACCTAAGGCTTACGTACAAGGTCAGGAAAAAGTCCTATTAAGCTCAGTGTCCTCGACTGATAGTCCTGCAGTGGCCCTTAATGGAGGCATGTGCAGGGATGCAGTCATTGGGCAAATACATAACAGCATTTCTTCAGTGTCATGTCCTCATCTTCAGTAGCTTGCAACCCAGACTTTCGCATCTACTGCTGGGATCTTGTTGTTTAATACCATTTGGTAAGATTTTTATGTTCAGTGAATTCTTATAAGTCTTTCTCAAACTCACATACTTTCAGCATTGTGTAGAGTCTACTGATTTTTTTCTGTTTTGACTAAGTTGCATATGCAGAAGCTCCTTTGGTTTTGTTTTAAACTGATCATTTCTCTGGAAGTTTTCTAGTACTGTATCAGGAGGCACAGAAGGCAATCATCCCACTTCCATTCCCCATCCCGCTTGTAAGACTACAGACCTTTGCCACAACCTCTATTTGTCCTTACATGTCCCATTGGAAGACCTGTGGTATATTGTTCTTCCTTCAAAAACCATTTTTACCTTGAATCATGGCCTTTGTCTGTACCTGAGCTCCTTCAGAGATGGAAAACCCAAGACTGCACATAGTACTTGAGAACCAGGATTGCACTGTGGATTTATGTTGATGTTGATCTGTTTTATCACTGTATTTCTAAGATCTCTCTTTTTACGTGGCATTGGCTAATACAGGGCCGTACAAGGGGTATCTTTAGGTAGAACTGTCTTTTCCCTATGTACTTTACTTTGCAGTGCTGAATTTTGTCTGGCACTTTGTAACAGTGTGTCAGTAGGGGGATGTTCACTAATCCTTTGCAACTGGATTTTGACTTTTCACTGTTCTGAACCAATTACTGTCTTCAGAAAACTTTTCCTCATCCGCCCTGTCCCTGAATTGCCTCTGAATGCAGTGAACACAAATGTGTGGAGACTGATGAAGTACCTGGAGCTGAACTAACACATCTCTTGTTATGCATGAACCTGGAACTTACTACCTCATCTTACTGCTAAAGTTGTAGTGGTAGAGCAGATATGTAACTTTGATATTTGCTGGCTCAATTTCTTTAAATATGTCTTGAAAGTCTAAGCCTGTGGGGATTTTTAATTGATTTTCTCCTAGATGATATGTTTTTATTTATCCAAACCTTAAGGACTGCATTTAGTAGAGATCCACGGAGGTTAGAGTATTCTCACTGAATTTGCAACTTGCTTTGGAGCAAAGACTAACTCTGCACTCAGAAAAGTTAGCTGAATTTTAAACATTCCAGCAGGTCAGCAGAACAGTGCCCATTTACACCAGCTGGCACTGAGCAGGTCTTACCCATCTCCAGCAGATCAAGTAGAACAAGTGAAAATCTCCCGACTTTGTTTCCAGAAATTGCCCCAGGAAAGATGTGAAAAGGAAGAGATTCAGCTCAAAAGATGTGTGCTAAAATCAAGGGCCCTGGCGTTCATCTGTGTTGCAATGCTGTAACTTCAGTATGCTTTCAAATGCTGCAACATGGAGCTACTAATGTGAAATCTTAGGAATTTATTTTAATTTTCGTTCCCTTGAAACAAGGATTGTGCCCAAATGTTTCCCTTGCAAGATAATCCAGATATATATGAACGAAAGGGAAAAACAACCCCACAAACAAAACTTCAGGCCGCTAGTTACATGTAGAGCGATTGGAAACAAGGAGTTGTCTTCCATGTGACTTCCTGCTAGAGCAAATAGTTTCCTGAAAGCTATGCCTTCCACTTCTGGAAGTCTGTCAGTCTTGCTCTTTGGTGACAGTGCATGCCAGCTATTTCCTGGAAGCTGTTTGTTTTAAAATACACCCTTGCATTGGATAAAGAAGATCAAGGCCTGATGGGAGGACTTGAGTGATGATAATGTACACTGCAGTAGGGAGTCCTTTGTGTCGGAGCTGGTATCTGTGTAGTGTTGCTGAAAACTTGTACACACCAAGTTGTCCTTTCCTCCGCTGTACTGACTTTGCATCCCCTTCTTAGCACTGGCTTGCAGGATTTCACATACTGTCCTGTAGAAATTACTTGTTTTCTGACCTGGAATGCAAGCCATCCTTCGCATTGTAAGTGTATGTGCATGTATTTAATGTTTGGTTGGTATGGTTCAGATTATGGCATCTGTGTACTTAACCCGTGAAAAGAGAAAGGGGTGATCCTAGGACATTGCAGGGTACAGAAGCCCATGGTATTTTAAGTTCAAGGTTACACAGAAAGTCAGCTCTGTCTTCCCCAGCAATGTAAACAGTCCTAACTGCTCTATACAAGCATGTTTATAAGAGTTCAATTTCTTCATTTATGCTTTGCATTAACTTCTAGTTTCGTTTTCTCCCTTGCAGAGACAACTTTCTTTCAATTCTTCCTTGTGGGATCTGTCAGAAACTGTGGAAACTTTGAGAGAGAGCGTTGGGAAGCTTGTTAAAGAGGTAAGAAGAATCTTTGTGTCAGGAGAACACACCACTGTGGTTGCGTCTTAGCCTGTGATCAAGTACCAGAGGCAACTCAGAGTCGAACTCTTGGCTTGTTTTGAAACTTTTCCCCATCCTACAGCTGTTTTCCCTGTGTCAGTGCAGACAGCATGCACTTTGCAACCTCTTGGCACTTCAAGTTGCGAATACCGTAACAGAAATTAGGACATTTTCTGTACTGTTTTGCCTTCTCAGCAGTGGCACAATGGTTGGGCTTGCAGTACGTCTGCTGCCAGGTAGTGCCTTGCAAACTACATGTTGAGGCTTTCCTTTCTATTTTTTTTTCATCAAGTTGCCAACCTGCATCAGGGCTATTACTTGGTTGTATCTGCTGGGTTTTGTGTGCAGTGAGGGTATGGCATATGGAAAAGGTGCTGTGGATGTTGTAATTTAAATTAGTAGCGGTAGGCTACTGTTTGCTCTTTATCTATCTTGATTTTTGGGCCAGAGATTGCTTTCCAGTCTTGTGGGGCACTCAGCACACTGACATCACAACACTAAACATAAACAGCGATTTGCACAGTCAAGCTGACACTCTAGAGACTGCAAGTATTTGTTTCTGCAGGTGAACTGATGGATTAAGAAAAAAAGTCCTGCGTACCTAAGTATGAATCAGAAATCCAAATCTGGGGGTAGGGGGTGGTTTTTGAGCCAGAAACTTATCCTAGTTTTTTTGTCTGGCTCTGACTTTGAAGTGCTGCTATTAGTCAAAAACATTCTCTCCCCGGAGCAGAAATCACAACCATCTAAGCTAAACAATGCAGCCGCCTCCTCCTCCCTTCGCTAGCCTTCCGCCTTTGCATCAGAGCGAGAGAGCTCCGCGCCCGTGAACGGCAGTAACCTCTGGGAGCAGGCACGAGAGCGGGTCACTCCAGGTTAGCGTGCGCCTCACTCCCACGGAGGGGCAGCTGCCGGGAGCCTGCGCCGTGCCAGCCAACAATTCCTGGCACCCACCCCTCCCCGAGTCCCACAGCCTGCTGCGCAGTCCCCTTTGCATTGAAATTCGGACGATTCCAGGACCAGCTTCAGTTAGGACCATGGAAAAGCTTTTTCTGCTAGCAGGGAGGCTGCCCTTCAGAGTTTGACTACAGCTGTTTCCTGTTACGTCATTTAAGCTTGGCTTTTTTTCTTGTCTGGGATAAAAATAATTGAAACCACGTGATACTCAGTTTGCTGATGTGGCTGAAAATGTCCCAGGGTAATGTGCCTTTTGCTTGGCAGCTGTTTGGGGTAGGACTACCTTTTATTCTGCCCTGCTGTGCAAACAAAGGCAGCTTTTTGCTCTGTGTACAGCATGAGCTGCTCCAGATGGCTTGACCGAAAGTTACTTCTTATTGTCTGTCAGGCGGATTTCTGCGTGAAAAGGAGGGACTTGCTCCCTTGTTTCAAAGGGCAGCAGCTTGAGGGGGTGGAGAGAACTATTGTTTGTGCCATGTCTAGGAGCCTTTCTAGCAGGGAATTTTAATTAGAAAATGGTCTGAACAAAATATTTGTCTTGGAGTATGGGGGTTGATTGCATTTGTGTCCTTGGACACTTTAAATCAAATTCTAGGATTAAACAGCAAGAGCAAGGACAACTATTTAGAAACACTTAGGGAGCCAGGTCTGATATCTGGGAGAAAAAATAGCTCAGTAACCCTTCACATTTGACATATTTGTTTCCAGGGGGTAAAAAGATCAGCTCTGCATGTAAATAGTAAAGATGTTGGTGCCAAAGATGAAACAAAGTTCCTTGCTCAAGCTCTTTCAAAATAATATGTAGAAATGTTTTTGCAAATTCATTCCCTCTTTTAAGATGGTTGACACTTCATATGTTCATGGGAATTAGCTGCACTTCCTGTTTGAGTACCTTTACTCATCACATTATGGAGTTCATGGTACTTTAACTAAAGCAGCTGCCTTTTTGCTGAGCAAAAATGAGCTATCTTAGCTAAGATACCAAAAGCTCCCCAAGGGATCCCTTTGAATTGCACACTCAAACTGTCACACCTGCAATGCAGCCTTGGCCTTTTGGGTGAGAAATCATCAAATCCAAAAGTCTGCATGGACATATGTAACAAACAAAAACAGTTGTGTGGCTGTTTTCATTCACGTTCTGTGATGCTGGTGTTGTGTAGGTCACCTGAACTGGTGGAGCCATGTTGAGTGGCACCAGGCTGCAGGCAAAGGCAGCAGTAAGTAGCGAGGAAATGAAAGTACACTTGAATCAGTCAGTCTGGACATTTACACTCGGGCTTTTGCTGTTCTCACAGCTGTCTTCCATTATATCAGTGTGTCATGTGCTTCTGGGCATCCGAAAATAGAGCGTCCTGGTGTAGGTGACATGTAGTAGCTGTTGTTTGGCATCAAGAATTTTTCTCCAGATGTTGGCACACCTAAAACATGCACAATGCTACAGATGGGTCACACAAAGGGTCAGGTTTACCTCCCACTGTAAGGCCAAAGAGCCTTGAGTGTGCTTTTCCGTGGGTGAACTTGGATTGAATTGTTCCAGCATACTGCTGCTTTCAGCATTGTTGCTGACTGGCTTTACCAGCTGTCTCAGACTTTGGTTATCTGCATTTTATTTTAAAAAAATGGGACGGACCAATGCACAGTGAGCAATAGTGGCAGATGGTCTTTGTTATTGTCTCTGAAAACAGGGCAGTTGGAGCACAGCACCTAAAGTTGTTTCTGAGGTGCAGTTGAGGAGCAGTTACAAATAGATGTCTGAACAGCGTGCCCTGTTTAGTGCGTGTGCCTGTTCTGGACAGCACAGTAAGAACATCGTAGTTAATGTCACCTGATATTTCAGCAGCAGTCAAGAAATCAGATAAAATTCTAGAAAACACTTAAAAAGGGATAGAGAATCAGCTATAGTGTTTTGCCATGATGCTATACAAAACCCTTTGATACAGAACACAGATCTAGGCCCTTGTTCTCTGAAAAGGGATAGCAGAACTGGAAAAAAGTTCAGAGAAAGCCAGTTAGGACATTTAGAAGTATAATGGCTTTCACAAAAGGAGCAAGGGAATAGGCTGAGACTGTTCAGCTTGCAAAAAAGATGAGTTAGGGATATGACAAAGACCTATAGAATTGGGTGGCACATGAAGAGGAGATAGGGATTGAATGTTCACTGTCTCTTCCAGTAAAATCATAAAATGAAACCCTATGACACCAAATGGAGCTAACCATAGCCAGATAAGGAGAGAGAAGAGGTTCTTTCCTGTGATGTTGGATGTTAAATAGTCGTGGATGTTCTAAATTCTAGGAATTTACCATGGAAGAAATTAATTGAGGGTTAGGAAATAAAAGTTCCCTGAGCTGAAAATAAATGGAAGCTGGAAGGTTACTTAGAGGAAGTATCCTCGATTCTTGCCTTTATCTTATTGCTTCATAACATCCACTTATTGCCGCCATCAAAGAGGTGATGTTCTGACATCTCAAGATTTGGGGGTCTCAAAGCAACACTCCAGTGTAGCACGAAACCAGTGCTCATGCAGGTGGGTTGCTTTTCCTGTTGTGGTGGCCATGCCTGAGTATGGCAGCATTAATGCAGTGAGTATCTCAGGCTGAGGGCAGGGTGCTTTTGTTCATGACACATTGCAGGCAATACTGTCTGGTTTATGCCACTCAAATGAGTCTAGAGGTACTGATTGTTCTGGCTGGTTGTATGTTGTCACCTCAGGCCTAGTGTCAGGTCAGCTGGCCAGGAGAAGTCTCCGTGCTGCGATTGGCTGTGTGCAAAGCTTATGCTGTGATTCAGGCTCCTGGCTGCAGCGGGGCTTTTTTTCAAGGATTTTCTGGGAATGCTGTTGACAATGGGGCAAGGAGTTCCTGGGGCAGGGATAAGTGATGCCAATTTGGGAGGTCAAACCTGCCTGGTGTAAATCTGTGGAGGCTTGGTGGAATTGTGCCAGGTGACACTGCTGTGGCCTGTGGCTCATCCAGTTTGTGACCCATGAGCACCAGTCACTTGGTGTTGTTCCTTTAATTCCTATTCTGACTTGAGGTACCCCACCCTGCCTGTCCTTGTGAGGGTACTCCACTGGAATGTAAGCCATTGTGCAACCAGGAGGAGAAGCAGCTTCCATGTTAGAGGGCAGGGAGGCCAGGAACCACTCATGGCACTGGAGGAGAAAACTCAAGAGTAAAGAACTTGTCAAGAGTACATTCCAAGTACTTGCACAGAAGAGACTTCCTGCTACAGTATTCCATTGTGGCGGTGGGGAAATGTTTTCCCTGTTTCTCACCCTCAATGTTGTGTTCAAGGGGGTTCTCATCAGTTCAAAAATCTGTTCTGTGGTTTGAAGGTGCATGGAAAGAACTTCTCCTTTTACTAATCCTGTTTGGTATTTGCTTCCATTCTTTTCTCTGCCCTTCCCCTCCAGCTGCTGAGCATGAAGAGCTGGAGTGACATGAGGCAAGAGGTGATGTTCCTGACCAATGTGAATGCCTCAAACTCTTCTACGCAGATCTATCAAGCTGTGTCACGCATAGTGTGTGGCCATCCTGAAGGTGGAGGGCTCAAAATTAAATCCCTCAACTGGTATGAGGATAACAATTACAAAGCACTGTTCGGAGGCAACAGCACTGAAGATGATGTGATTAACTTCTATGATAACTCCACGAGTAAGTGTAACAATGGCATGGTCTGAGGTCCCATCTACTCCATAATTGTCATCACTAGCGTTTTCCAAACTTCTACAGATGAAAGCAGGTGGTCCTGAGGTGGTCCTATTCAGTGCTATTTTAGAAAGGCATCCACATATTGTCCTTCATATTCCCTTAAGGCAAATAAATTACCAACTTGCAGGCTCTCAAGGACCTTCTGCAGAGTCCACAGAAAGCTGTGCAGTGGACCTGTTTTAGTGAGACAGGGAGCACAGTCATGTGCAGCCTCTGGAAATCTGACCTTTTCTGAACAAATTTTATTTGTGCCATGCATTGGGGTTGTGGGAGTGTTGCACAAGTAGTACTGTGGCTCTTAGTGTTGGAGGCTTCCTGGATGCTCCTTGTTCACTGGGCAAGACTCTGCAGGCTTGGGCGAAAAAGGGGTTTTTGTGGAGCTTTGCAGTAAAGGAACTTCGCCATTTGTGTCTGAGAAATGCTTTGCTTTCAGCTTTGTTTGTTCTTGAAGCTCTGTGTGTTCTGCCATTGTCACTATGCTGTTCAGCCACTCACCTTTGTACTCTTCCTCAGCGCCCTACTGCAATGAGCTAATGAGGAACCTGGAATCTAGCCCGCTTTCCAGGATTATCTGGAGGGCTTTGAAACCCTTGCTGATTGGGAAGATCTTGTACACTCCAGATACGCCAGCCATAAGGAAGGTCATGTCTGAGGTAACTCTAGCCCTGTTCTCTGATAATGTAGCATTACCTATGTCCTCTGGCTGTGCAGCTGATCCTCTCTAGTTAAACTGGACCCAAATACAAACCTAGAAAGTATTGCCTGCAAAAGCAGAGCCTCCCTAATCTCTCACCTCCCGTGCACTTACTAGTGAAGGCTCAATGCACCCTCTCAGGCCATAATGGGTCTCTGCCAGCTTTTGGAAATAACCTTCCTCTCTTCTTTGTGGCAGGTGAACAGGACATTCCAGGAGCTTGGTGTGTTTCGTGACCTCGGGGGAATGTGGGAGGAGATAAGCCCAAAGATTTGGACGTTTATGGAAAGTAGTCAGGAAATGGATCTCATTCGGGTCAGTATGCTGTCTTTGCCTGAACCGCCACTGTTGTTTTTTGCAATAAGTGATGAAATATTTGTTTTAGATGGTGCTGCAGTGCTGAATTGGGCAGATAAGTATTATGTATGAGACCCCTTCTTAAAAAAGATCTTGAGTGTACTGATCTTGCATTATGCTTGGCATTCTTTCCTTCACGTAACAGTCTCCTGCAAACAGAAGCAGTGCACATTTAACACCCAATTCTAATCTGCCTCTGTTGGAAAATGTATGGTTTTGTCCACAGTGTTGCCCTAATGTGTCACAAGCACATTACCATGGTTACTCAGGTGCAGCTCTGAGGGGTGGATCTTTGCACCCTGTGCTGATGTCTTTGGAAGCACAGTGATGTAAAACTGTGTCAAGAAACACAGGGACCAGTGCAGAGTAGTTTTTCCAGCTGTCTCTGCAACATGGTGGGGTATCACAATGCACCTTCTTGTGTACAGAGACCTCCCCAGATCTTATAAACCTTGAAATTAATTCCTGTTTTACCCCAGTGTAATTATCTGCTGAATAATCTGTGACCTGCCCTGTTGTACTTCTACTAGAGTGCCAGAGACAGTTGAAGAGATTGTTGCAAAGTCCAGGCAGAAAGTCGAGGTCCAAAATATTGATTTGCAGTGATGTCCTCTGAAAAGTGAATGTTGTTCCTATTTATTTTAAAATTTTTCTGAGCCCTGGGTTTTTTTGGTTTTGTATTTTATGCTGATTGTTAACCCTGTTGCCTCTGTTAGTTAATTATTGATCTTCCCAGCAATCTGGTCTTCTCTGAACCTGTGTACTAACAGGGGTCCCTTTGTTGTCACTGTTGACATTCACACAAGCAGGCATACTTCATTGTCAGTATCTTGGCAGCTCCCAGACAGCATCCCCTTCAGTTGCCATGCTTCTGGGTTGACTAGCCATCATCTCTCAACTTTCTGGGTTGTACAGTCCGTTTGGCATATTTCTTCCTGCTGAGGAAGGTGCTTTGCTGGCTGTCCCTGCCACTTCTAACTTGATGCCTGTGAACTTCAGGAACGCTGACACATGCCCCTTGGGGTAAAGAGTTTTAATGTTGGACTTGAACAAGATGAGGTTGAGCCATTTCCCTGCAGGCATGGTGGCAGAAGTTAACCTTGGAGACCAAATGAGAAGAGACCACAGCACATCCAATTCCTGTTTGCTTGGATTTCCTTTTTGTATGTTTTCCTTTGCTAGCTTGGTCTGTTCTGTTTTTCTAGTTTGCAAAGCTGTTTTTGTAACTGTATGACCCACTACTTTCTGGTTTGCTGGTAGCAGCAGAGTATGGGGAAGCTCTTTACCTCTCTTTCATTTTTGTTGTGGCAAAAAATCCACTTCCTGTTCTTAATCATAAGGATTTTTGCAGTGTTCTCTCTTGTGCAGGTTTTTCTCTTTATCTCCCTGACTTCAGTTCACCTATATCCTTTCCAGATACTGTTCCCTTCCTGCCTGGCCTTATATTGTCTGCCCAGTGGACTGGTTTCTGCTTCAGTGCATTTGTGCTAGGTGTTGTACATATAGTAGCCTGTCCTCAGAAAGCTAGCAGTTAAACTGGGTGAAGAAAGCACTGTCCCAGACAGGAGGACAAAGGCAGGACATCATGGCTGTACAGGGCTGCTTCAGCCAGCCCTGGTGGCACAAAAGCAAAACGTGAAAATTACCTGGCCTCTGGTGCTGGTATTTCTGCTCGACAGCGCGACCATTGAGCCTTCAGCCATGCCTCAGTCACTCTCCATCCCAGTCAGGAGGAGAGATTTTTCTGGGAGAAGTGAGCAGAGCTAGGCAACCAGTATTAAGCCAAATGCATTTCTGCTGGGAAAGCATCTCCCGCTTCCCTGTTTTGCGTGTGTGGGGTGCAGAGCTGTGCATGGCTCTCTGCTGCCCTCTCCTTGGGAGAGGAGTGGCAGGACATGGAGGCAGCCAGCCAGCCTGCAAAGCACAGTGATACGGTGTAGCTGTACCGAGGGAGGCACATCTTCTCAAAGGGAACGTGAGGGGAAGGATGCTGCTGTGCTGATCCTCTCTGTGTGATAGAGGCCCTCTATCTGCACCGTTTTAGCAGCTGTTTTCCCTGCAGTGCTTGTTTCCGTTACGAGACAGGAATCTAACATTACTTCTCACAACTATTTCTTCTTTGAAACCAAAATACTTGCAGACGTTGCTGAAAGGCAAAGCCCTCTGGGACCTGCACCTGCCAGCTTCCAACTGGACAGTGGAGGATGTTGCCCGTTTCCTGTCAAACAGTCCTGAGGACTTTGAGACAGAAAACGGCTCTGTGTACACCTGGGTGGATGCCTTCAATGAGACAGACCGGGCTATCCAGACCATCTCCCGCTTCATGGAGGTGAGATCCTATTAGTGTGGGCAAGATGCTGGGGGAGGGCAGCAGCTTCATCTCCACTTATGTGCTTGGGTGTTTTGGAAAGGGAAGATCGATGCTCCTCCATCCATTTTCTGGATACAGCCAGGCATTAGTATGGCTGAGTAGCATGTGAGAAAATTATCATTTATTCAGATGCCTAAGTACAGATGTAGAAACCTAACTGTAGGCTTTGTTTTTGAAGTTTTTGCTTTTGTCGCAGCATGTGATTTCCTGCCCTTCTGTTACTGGGTGACTAAAAGCTGCTGCTGTCTCTAACTGTGTAGCTGCTCATACTTCAGTCTGGGGTTTATCTGGGGGCTATGGTGAAGCTGGCAGGCCCTGTAAATTGAGGGAGAAAAATTAGTTCTACTTTTTACCTCATCATCTTGGGAGATGAGTGTGAACAGAAGCAGGCCATGGCCTGTTACGGGCCTGGTCCAAAGCCGTAGGTCTCTCCACTGATGTGGAGAACCAGACTTGATTTATTGGTAACAGACAAAATAAGACCATATATGGAAATTGATACTTGGATGAGATTCTGTAGGTAATACTGCAGTGCTGTCTAACCTCTTGTACAGAAAATGCCTTTGCTGGGGTATTTCTCATTGATATATATTTGACTGGTATGTGACTGTCAAGGAGCAAGCAATGACAACTCTTGCAGCTTGCTGAGCTACAACAAACCATTGTAAAATAGTCTGGTGCTGTTGTCTTTTTCTTGGGCGTGCCATTACCATTGCACCCCACAACTAAACAAAGTACATTATGATTTGGCAGTATAGCCCATAAATGGTTCTAATTCTGTCCCTGTCTAGTGTGTCAACTTGGACAAACTGGAGCCTGTGCCCACAGAAGTCCGGCTCATTAACAAGTCCTTGGAGCTTCTGGATGAAAGGAGATTCTGGGCTGGCATAGTCTTCACTGAAATAGCTCCTGACAGCACAGACCTTCCTCAACATGTGAAATACAAGATACGCATGGATATTGATAATGTGGAAAGGACCAACAAGATCAAGGATGGGTGAGCCCTGGCATCCTGCCTTATTTCTTACAAGGGATGGGGTGAGGAGGCTTTCTAACAGGAAGGTCTTGTTCCCTTGGTGCAGGTACTGGGATCCTGGTCCCCGTGCTGACCCCTTTGAGGACATGCGCTATGTCTGGGGAGGCTTTGTCTACCTGCAGGATGTGGTAGAGCAGGCCATCATCAGGGTTCAGACAGGCACGGAGAAGAAGACGGGAGTTTATGTGCAACAGATGCCCTACCCGTGTTACGTGGATGACATGTATGTATGCAGGCTGCTTCAAAAGGAGGAGGAGCTTGGGAGGCATGGGCTTTTGTCAATCCTCAGGTGTGGTTTATGTCCCTATTACCAGTGAGGAGGCAATCTCCATAGTGTTCTTAATCCCTAGAATTAGGGCACCCACATGGAGGATTTAGAATACGTAATGACTTGCGGAGTCCTGCCCGGGAGAGGGACTGTGAGTATTGCAGTTGAACATGCGAAGTACCTTCCTGAGGTGTGACTATATCCCCACACCTGATGCAAGCAAAAATAGCACTGGGGAAAAAAGCAGACAGATAGGCACAGGAGAGGGGAAAGAGGGCAACTGAGAGCAGTCCCCAGGCAAGGCAGCTCTTTGCTACCACCCTTCCACTGAGTGACAATTGCAGCTCCAGCACGCACTCCTAACTGGCAGTGTGCTAAACCTACCTGCCTCGCCTCATGATGAGACACAGATCCTGTGTCAAGCTTTGCACATCAGCTGCTTTGTGCAGTTAAGCTGTCACCAGGCTCTGATAGCCCTTGAAGTGGTATCTGAAGTTGCAGTGATGTTTCTCACTCGGTTCTCCTGGCCCCTTTCCTTCATATTCTCAGATTTCTACGTGTAATGAGCCGCTCCATGCCTCTCTTCATGACACTAGCTTGGATCTACTCAGTGGCTGTGATAATTAAGGGCATCGTGTATGAGAAGGAAGCCCGGCTGAAAGAAACAATGAGGATTATGGGACTTGACAATGGCATCCTTTGGTTAAGCTGGTTCATTAGCAGCCTTGTCCCTCTCCTGATGAGTGCAGGACTGCTGGTGCTGATCCTGAAGGTGAGTTACCTGGTTTGGTCTGTGGCAGCAGCATCTAGAGCTTTTAGAGCCTGCTAGCCTGCACTGACACACTAGGGAGGAGTTTGTGAGTGTGTGTTGACCAGTCACTTTTGGGGAATAGGATTTTGGAACAACAGGACTGTGTGGCTGAAAACAGCAGGAGAGTGTGTTGTAGATTGAATTCTCTTGAAAAGATGCCTCTGGTAGTGCCTCACTTCTGGGAAAGCTGTTGTGCAAATTGCATGAAGCCCTGCCTCCCCTGAGCAGCACCTCTCCAGAGCTGCCTATAACAGAGGTGCCTTGGAGAGCCCTTTCAAAATCTGATGCACTTCTTGTTCTCCTGCCAGATGGGGAATCTGCTGCCTTATAGCGATCCTAGTGTGGTGTTCATTTTCCTCTCGATCTTCGGTGTTGTGACCATCCTCCAGTGCTTCCTCATCAGCACCGTGTTCTCCAGGGCCAACCTGGCAGCTGCCTGTGGGGGCATTGTCTACTTCACACTGTACCTGCCTTATGTGCTGTGTGTTGCCTGGCAGGACCACATCAGCTTCTCACTTAAGATTTTTGCGGTGAGTCTTGATGAAACTCTCCTGGGCATTGCATCTCCACCAGTATGGCACTCAGCAGCTCTCTAGCTGGACACCATCACAAGGGGGGAAGTGGCAATGGAAGGGTAATTTTCAGTGTAAAAGTCTGTCAGGGTTGGGCTTGATAAAGAGGTTTACTTAACCTGGTAGAAGCTGCTGGAAGGGTTTTGTTGGCTTTGCTAGTAGAAGTAATGCAGCTGGACTAAGGTGCCTTGATCCCTGTATGCTGTGATACTGTACCACCAGACATACAGGCTGAAGGAACTGCCTGCCTTCCCTCTGCACAGCACTTCTTACCTGTCTGGAGAGGGTGACTGTTAGCAACCTGTTTCCTTGCAGGAAAATCCAAAGAGTAAGGGAAAGAAGATAGGAAAACAAACAATTCTGGATGGAGGTCCAGTAGAGATTTCAGGCCTCTTGGAACCTAGACCAAATCTACCACTCTGTATCTGCAAATAGAGTGACAGTCCTTGAAACTTCGACTTTTCGTGTGGATGATGTCCCTTAGCCTTATGCTACAACTGAGGTGACTACGTGGAGAATAGATGTAACAAACTCAGTGCATGTTCATGCTTCCCACTTTCAGAGCCTGCTGTCTCCAGTAGCCTTTGGTTTCGGTTGCGAGTACTTTGCACTGTTTGAGGAGCAGGGAGTTGGTGTTCAGTGGGACAACTTCTTTGAGAGCCCATTGGAAGAAGATGGCTTTAGCATCACCACATCAGCTGTCATGATGCTGTTTGATACCTTCCTGTATGGAGTCATGACCTGGTACATTGAATCTGTCTTCCCAGGTGAGGTCTACTTCTGAGGGATAATAATGTCTGAAGGCTTTTAAATAAATCCTTTCGCCCTTTTCACTTGATAAGGTGCCCATTTTTAAGCAGAGCTCTATAAAGGTCATGGAGCAAAACGAGTGTCAGGGCAAGGTTGTTGCCTGCTGCTAGCAGTGAGTGTTTCCCAGCGCAGCATGGCGAGTGGCCGTGATTGGCCACTGAAGCCGTTGGCCACTGAAGCCAAATGACCCCGTTGTGGCCATGGCTGACCTAGCCCCAGAACCTTTGCTGGACTTCACTTGTTCCCTCCTCTAAAGTTCACAGACTGCGCTGCAAGGGGGGACTTAAAAGTATCAGTACCACATGTGCTACTTAGTTTTTTTCAGCAGAGTTTTTAACCCTAGAGGGAAGTTAGATGTCTCTTACCCAGAGTCTGTCAATGTCTTCATATAGAAAGATTTCTTCTTAGTTCTGCCTTATCTGGAGGCTTACTGTGGTTGGAGTACTTCCCTTCTTGTCCTGAAAGCTAATAAAAGAAAAGGGACAGATGCACTCAGGCTCACGTAATGCTTTTCTTTTTAGGCCAGTATGGGATTCCCAGGCCCTGGTACTTTCCTTTCACAAAGTCCTATTGGTTTGGGGAGGAACCACAGGACAGGCAGCACCCCCATTCTGACCAGAAGGGGTCTTCAGAAGGTAAGTGCTAGGCACAGAGGCTTTCTGAAGTGAAGTGTTAGTTTGCCTGAAGTGAAGCATTAAGGTCTTTCTGAAATTAGGAGTCCAAGGACACCAGGGGCAGTACTGGCATGGATAGGTGCAATTGCTCACCCTTTTGTTATTAGTTTGGGTATGCTGATCAGGTGGGTGCATCCAGATAAACCCAATGTACTTTGCCCACCTGAGTGCAGCTGGGTACTCCAGGCCCATGGAGTTGAGAAGTCCTTGTGTTCTTGCTGACCCTGATAACACTGGAGATCTCCAGCTCCCAGATTAGCCCAAGAGAGAGAAAATAGCTAAATGACAAATCTTCTGTGGAAGATTCCTGTCCCTGAGGAAGAAATGTGGTCAGTTCTTCATATAGCTCATTTCTTCACAGGCTTGGGGGAATGAGATGTCTATTACAACTGCCATGCAATTTCTGTTAAAACCTATAATGTGTCTCAACTTTGGTGTATTTTCTTCCAGTCTGCAAGGAAGAAGAGCCAGTGCATCTGAGTCTTGGCGTTTCCATCCAGAACCTGGTCAAGGTTTACCGTGATGGCAAGAAAGTTGCTGTAGATGGTCTCACACTCAACTTCTATGAAGGACAAATCACCTCCTTTCTGGGACATAATGGAGCAGGGAAAACCACTACCATGTAAGTACAAAATAATGACTTTAGACAGTAGGTAAGTGACTGAATACTGCAACTCCTATCCATATAGTAGAGGTAGCCATAGAACTGCAATGTGCAAGCTGGTGCAGACTAGAGTGCCTCTGCTGGTTGAGTCTAGTTAGCCTTACAGATACAGAGGACTGGAACCACAGGGGGTTCAGGTGGAGGCTGGGTCAAATGAATATGTAGGTGGCATTTTGTATTAATGCTGTTTGTGATTCTGACTTACCAGTGAAAGAAAGCAAGTTGCTACTGAAAGAACAAGAAGCTTTTAGCAGAAAAAAAATCTTTCCTTCAAGCAGCTGTGTGGGTGTTCTTCGATCACCACTGGAGCTGATTTGTGCTTTGGTTTATTAAAAATCCATTAGTGAGATGTTTTTCAGACTACTTTCTTGATATGGTATTTCCCCAGGGTTTCCACCTACTCTTAATTCAGCCATCCACTGTTTCCTAGTGGCAGAACCTGCTGATCTGTTCTATTTTTCTTCCAGGTCCATTTTGACTGGCTTGTTCCCCCCAACTTCGGGTACAGCTTTCATCCTGGGCAAAGATATCCGCTCTGAGCTTAGCACCATCAGGCAGAACCTGGGTGTATGTCCACAACATAATGTGCTGTTTGACTTGTGAGTGTCATCTGGGAGACACAGGACTGATGCTATCCAACAGATGTTTGGGTTCTCTAGGATACAGCAGTGGGCTTTCAGCTTTGACTGTCCTTTTTCTGTGTGTGCATGGTGTCAGACAGTGGGGTGATGTGGGATCAGTAAAGGAACATTCTGTTTATTTGCACATTCCTAAGGCCTGGGAATGATCAGCAAGAGCTTATACTTTCATCTTCCATGTCTGTTAATAATCTACTCCACTCAGCTAGGCCAAGTGTTTCTCTGGTGCCTAGTGATTTGGGTTCTTTATGGTACTGTAAAGCACCCTTAAAAAGGATTTACATGGGTGCTGAATAGAGCTACACCCTGAAGTCAGGCCCAAGCTGAGCGTACCCAGTCTGTGGCTCCTTCCTGAAAACTCAGCCTTAAAAGATGTTTTTCTGAGCAAACAGAAATGCCTGCAGTAATGCTAATAAAAGATGAATCCCAGCATGGTGCTTTCAGCTGTGCCCTGAAGCTGCATTTGTTCCCTAGGCTGACTGTGGAGGAGCACATCTGGTTCTATGCTCGGCTCAAAGGGCTGCCGGAAAAGAAGGTGAAAGAGGAGATGGAGCAGATGGCAACGGATGTTGGTTTGCCTCACAAACTGAAAGCTAGGACAAGCAGGCTCTCTGGTAGGTTCAGATCTTTTACATTTCTCAGCCTCAGAAACACTCCATTGGCTTTTGCAGAGGCTGTGTTATGGACCTTGATGGGATCCTGCAATTATATATAGACTACTATGCAATTAAGCTTTTAAGGAAGACAGTTATTTATTAAGTACCTAATCAGTGTATCTTAGTAAACATCACAATCTTGCACAGTCTCGAGCTATCTAGTGGCCATAACAAGTCACTCACTTTCTCTGAGTATTTTGTATTTGTTTCCATCATGACAGTGCATTTGCTGTGTGTTGACCAAAGTTTATTAATATATTTGGGGTTTATGAGTTTAGTTGAGAGTGGCTTGGACCATAGTCGCCAAGTCCCTTGCTTGTTTGTGAACCATACTTGCCTTCCTTATGCTGACATCTGCCCCTTCAGTTGGTGTCCTGGAGCCTCCTCCTTTGTTCAGGAGGGGCAGAATTCCTGTATCAGTCTGTACCAGACACTAGAGGGACTGAGACGCCTTTGACTTACTCAAGTGTCCATGTACAGACTGCACATTTGTCTTTGGGGAGGGAGAACAGATGACCACAGTTGACTTTAGTATTGAGGAATGTGATGTAATTCCTTGCTTTTGCCTCCAGAACACTTCCATGGAAAGCAAGTCTCATGGGGACTTATTTCTGCAGCTCAGGCTCTGGAGACCTGTGTTCCAGATCCTCAAAGATGCTTAGGCCTCCAAGCTGGCAACTTGTTACCCCTGGTGCTGAGACAGTATAATTCACTTAAGGAAGGGCATGCAAGTTGTGGTTCCCTGCAACAGGAGGAGAGTTAGACTCCACTCTTCCCTTCCACTTAGGAAAGACTATCCAGGTGAATTATCCACTGTCCAGAAAGTGGTGGGACCCTGAAGGCCTGAAACAGCAGCAGTACTTGTTCTCCTCAGTCTGCTTTCTTTCAGAGAGCTCATTATCCACCATGCTGCAAGTATTGCTGTCCTACTCATCTCTGCATCAGCCCGAACACCTCTTTTTTTCTTGTGCCTGACAGGTGGCATGCAGAGGAAGCTCTCTGTTGCCTTAGCGTTTGTTGGTGGCTCCAAGGTTGTCATTCTGGATGAGCCTACAGCTGGGGTGGATCCTTATTCTCGCAGAGGAATATGGGAACTGCTTCTGAAGTATCGGCAAGGTATGTCATCTTTTTCTCTACTCCTGATAAAGGTATTATGAAAGGCAAAAGAAAATCAATCTGATTCATAACTGTTCTCAAAATAGCAATGCGTCTTTGCAAGTTTGTTGTTGACTGCGCCAAGGAATGAACAAAGACAATGCAGGACAAGGATGCTCAGATCTCTTGTCTGTATTCTGTTCTCCTCCTATTCATGTCAGAATTCATTAACTTTTTCAATGGGTTATGAGGGAGGGCAGGTGAAGTAAAAAAAAAATCACACTCAGTGTTGAGCAATGTCCTGTTCTGCTCCATGCAACCAACCTGCCTTTGTTGAGCACAGGAGCCAGCAGACAGTGGGGAGAATAAACCCATGACAGCAGCTGTGAATCCTCTCCATACTCTTAGTCTTGTTCAAAGGAGCCAAACTTGTGGCATCAACCCCCCATCCAACTTCATGGCAAGATGTAGGTGATTGTGGCTCTGGCATGGCAACACAGGTTTGTTTGACTTACTAGTTTGACTTAACCATGTCTTCCTTGCTGTCTTCCAGGGCGCACTATCATTCTTTCCACGCACCACATGGATGAGGCAGACATTCTAGGGGATCGGATTGCCATCATTTCTCATGGCAAGCTCTGCTGTGTTGGCTCTTCTCTCTTCCTGAAGAACCAGCTGGGAACAGGCTATTATTTGACCCTGGTCAAAAAGGATGTGGATTCCTCTCTGAGCTCCTGCCGAAACAGCAGCAGCACAGTTTCCTATCTGAAAAAGGTACAGCTGGCCTTTTCGACTTGTGTTTATTCTTTCTTTATGAAATCATTGGCTTTTTGGAAGCAGCAGCTAAGATTTTCCATAGTAGAATGTCTCAAAGGAAAATCCCTTGTTCTTTGAAAGTATTACCTGTTCTGGGGGGGCTGTGCCAGACCGTGTCTCATTAAACTGTTGTGTGGGACATACATCTCCATTATCGTTTCTTTCAGTGCTAGTGGTTCCAAGCTGATCAGAGAGATAAAAATGGGTGAAGTACGCTTTCATAACACTCACCTCTATACCTGTGATCTCTTACTTCTGTTTTAGCCCTTTGCAGTGCTATGTCACCATCTGCAGCATCTGGTTGGACTTAGAGTGTAGCATCTGGTGGGCCCCATTTTGAATAAACAGCAGGAAATCATGTTTGTCTTCTCTTTTGTGACCAGGATGACAGTGTCTCCCAGAGCAGCTCTGATGCTGGCCTTGGCAGTGACCATGAAAGTGACACATTGACAATAGGTAGGCATGGAAAAGAATTTAAGATTGATCCCAGTTGACATTGCTCTGTATCTTACCTTGGACAGCTGCCTTAACCTTGTTGCTCCTATGTAGCTACAGTCTTGGGACAATTATTAAATTCACAGTGATGGTATTTTAAATATTGGAACGCTTTTCTTGAGTGAGCCATTTTGAATTAAAGCTGTCCTGAGAGTTAATAAGCAAATATTATGTAGTTACTTGGCCTGTTAGCAATATATAATGTTGGTGAGCTGTACATCAATGATTTGCAGGTCTTCCAGTAGCATGTAAGAGCTCTCCCAAGTTCTGCATATAAAAAGTATATCCAGGCTTGCGTTAAATTAAAAAGAAATGGGACTTTTGATGGAAATGAGCTTCTGTCCAGAGATGTCCTATTTGTCCTCCTCCTGGCAGGATTTTTAAGGCTGGGCTCTTTTTTGCACATAATGAGCAGTAACCAGAAGAGAACTATCTTTTACATTTGTTTTTTCTAGATGTCTCTGCAATTTCAAATCTCATTACAAAACATGTTCCTGAGGCGAGACTGGTGGAGGACATAGGTCATGAATTAACCTATGTTTTGCCATACAAAGCTGCAAAAGAGGGAGCTTTTGTGGAACTGTTCCATGAAATTGATGACCGTCTTTCTGATCTTGGCATCTCCAGCTATGGCATCTCTGAAACTACTCTGGAGGAGGTTAGTGAGCTGCTGATTCCTGTTTATCTTACACCAGGCAGAATGAATCATGGCAGAATTAAGAATGAGATGAGGCCTTACTGCTTCCTGTAAAAACTGAAAAGAACAGACAGCTTTGCATTCCTCTCCAAAATGGATTGTCTTCTGCCTCTGTGTGTGCTCATAGAGGTGTGCATTAAAAACTGAAATGTGATACAGACAAGCATGGACAGGTCCTGGGTACTCATCTGGACGTTGCTGAGATATCATATGTAGGTTGGCCCCTGATTTGGCTTCTAATGTCTGTGTTATTTTTAGGGATGCTTTGTGTTGCATTTAACTGAAAACATACATTTCAGTACTGGATACATACGTTACATAAACAATTTAGACATGTGCCCTTGTCAGGGATTATTTTATGGTTGCAGGGTTTATTCCATGTGACTGTGTTCTAGCTGCCAAGTCACTTCTTTTTATCACAGAAGTATCACGCATGTTATCTCTGTGGAATCATTATTTGTTTATTTTTAACAAATGACAAGGGAAACTGAAACAGTGGTGTTGTCACATACTGAGGTGGCCCTCTAGGTCCTTCACAGCTGTGAAGACCTTGTTTGTTATCTGCAATTTGAAAATGGGTTATTTCTGGTTTAGGAGAGTCCATGGATCAGGCTCCATGAGGGTGCCTATTCAAGCAAGAGTGAGACCACTGTTAGACATGGGGAAATACGAGACTCACCAAGTTTAGATACTAGATCTATTTCTGAGACATGGGAAAGAGCTCATGTTTGAGATGGCCTGAGGACTGACATTGGAAAGAGAACAGCTGGTAGCAGTCTGTCTCTTGGAAACTGGAGAGAAGCCACAAAGTCCCTATCTCCATCATGCAGAGGATAAACTCAGTATCCTCAGTTCTCTCGTTGCACCTGCCAGTCTCACATGGCATCTTCTGAACCAGTACCCACAATATCTCTCCTCTTTTAATTTTCACTGTGACTTATCGTTCCTTTGCAGATCTTCCTGAAAGTGGCTGATGATAGTGGTGTGGATGCAGAAACCTCAGGTGGGTACAGTTGTCCCCTACAGAAGTGACACATACAAAGATGTGACAGACCTTGATTGAGACTGAAGGGAAGCTCTTCTGCCCTAGTATTTTTAATGACCTGAAATAGATGGGTTTAGTGTATTTAATGCATGCTTTTATGTGCTGTAAAGGTCAATTGACTTGGTAGCATGTTTATTTTGTAATAGTGAAGAGTTTCTAGTGTTTGAGTATATTGCATGTTATTTGACTGACACTATTGTCTGCTCTGAAGAATTCCTGACACATCAGACCACAGTAGGGTCCAAATTACTTTCTCTGAGAGCAGATCACTGCACTGAGTGCTCATAACAGCAAACTGCACTTGTAGTCACGTGTCTACATATTACTTTCATGTGGTAAGTCATGAAACGAGAGTTTTCTTACAATGAGAGCAGCCTGCTGTTCCCCTGGAAAAAAAAAAGTGTCAAGTGCACAGAAGTAGTTTCTGGGACACAAAGGATGGTGCATGAAACATGACCCATTGTAGAATGACAGTCTTGGTTTTGCTTTTACGTGCATTGAAGTCACTCCATATCAGCTCATCAGTTTGCAAATGGAAGACATGTAAAATGAAAATTATATTGCTTTGGTTTTTCTGGGGCTAGCTGGAGATTAACTGAAGCAGTTCAGCTAACCATAGCTGCATTATTTTTAGATGGTACATTGCCAGCCAGAAGGAACAGACGTGTGTTTGGAGACAGACAGAGCTGCCTTCGTCCATTTACAGAAGATGATGCATTTGATCCTAATGACTCAGACATAGATCCAGGTATTGCTAGAGTTCGAGCCTCTTTTCGTCCTGTGGATGCCCTTTCATATTATAAGTACAGCAGATCTGAGGGCTGAGTCTGCCAAAGGAGTGGTGATGTGTTTGCCTATAGGAATAGTGGACAGTGCAGGATGCACAGCCTGCTCAATCCTCCCTCCAAAGCTCAGAGATAAAGGAGAAAACACATTCATGTAAATTTCTGTTGTTATTACTGCTGACTGTGCTCTTTCCTGTTTGGTGAGAGTGGCTACGCCAGCTTACCACCTTGTGTCTTCAGCACAGAGAGCATCTCTGAATTTTTGAATGAGGGTCATTTCTTCTTGCTAGCAGAATCCAGAGAGACAGACCTTCTCAGTGGCGTGGATGGGAAAGGCTCCTACCAGATGAAGGGCTGGAAGCTCACGCAGCAGCAGTTCATGGCTCTGTTGTGGAAGAGGATGCTCATTGCCAAGAGAAGCCGGAAGGGCTTTTTTGCCCAGGTGAGAGCCTCCAACATGAGCAGACTCCCTCAGCAAGGGCAGCTCTGGACCATGTATTGGAGTCTGAACTGATGGTGGACTAAAAACCTCAAGGGAATGCAGATAACCAAAATTAGCCTTCACTGCACATGTGGGCAGAAGGAGGCCTGTGCAAGTGAAAGGAATTGCATGATAAACCATGTGGTTGCAGTATTCTTGTGCAGCAGGGCATTTTGCCCTTGAGAATAGCATTTGCAAGCTAAATCCTCTGCATCTGAAGTGAATTCCCTCCCTGATTGACTACCAAGATAGATCTTGCATTGGTGTCTAGCACTGCTTTGGTGTAAACAGCAAAGGTATACCTGGGAAACTTTGAAAAAGTTTTGATCCAATAAGTGATTCACATGTAACTCCTGATGCCTCTGGAAACATTTGCTTAAAAAGAGGACTTGTTTTTTTCCTTGCAATTTCAGATTGTGCTGCCAGCTGTCTTTGTGTGTATTGCTCTCATGTTCAGTCTGATTGTTCCTCCTTTTGGGAAGTATCCCAGCCTGGAATTACAACCCTGGATGTATGATGAGCAGTACACTTTTATTAGGTATGTTTTGTGTGGCCTATAAACTATCTTCTTTGCAAACTTGAGTTAGTGAGTTCCTTAACAGGTTGTTTTGGGTTTTGTGCTTATCTCAGAAGCACGTTTTAAAAAAAGAGTCGTGGCGTTCTCTTCTTCAACCTTTGAATGCCAGCTCTAAGTACAGTCAAGGCCATATCCATTTCTGAATGGTGCTATGACTCTCCTAATAGTGTGTACAAAGACCTGGAATGTGTGTGTGCTCTGAGGCCAAGCATTCTTCAAGGGCAAATTCCCACCCACATCCTTCCACTATGCTTTTGGCCTTCCTCTGTTGCTTCTTTTGCTGTGTCCTTGTTACCACACTGACTGATAGTGTTTTTCTGCTGTTCCCATAGCAACGATGCTCCAGAAGATGCAGGCACTCACAAGCTTTTGGATGCCCTTCTTGATAAGCCGGGGTTTGGGACACGCTGTATGCAGGGACATTCCATCCCGTAAGTAGAACTCTGGTCTAGGAACAGGGAGCACACCCCTGGTAGCTCTAGCTGACTTCAGGAAATTATAGTGATACATGGCCACAGCAGGATTTAAGCCAAAAGAGTTGTAATTACATTCAGTTTTTCTGCTCAGAACCTTTTAAAAATTTGCCAGCCCTCAGTCTGGTGAGGATGTGAGGTTTGAGTGCAAGTCCTTGACAGAGACGGAAAGAAGAGAGCAAATGACTCAAATTGCTGTTCAGTCCTGAACATGATAAAGGACCTATTTATGCTGCTGTATATTGTTGACTATAGCTATTCCCACTCCATAATGCTTTGTTTCCAGCTGCATTAGAAACCTGAATTAGCACCCTGCAAACACCAGCAGAAGGAGTGGAGAGCCAGACAGCATTTGTGTTGTTTCCTAACTCTGCCACCTGACTTGGTGCATGGCCTTGGGCAAGTCACTGAAGATCTAGTCTGTGAATGTAGAAGAGGTATACACTCCAAGAGTCCAAGATGGTGTGTCCAGAAGACCTCCAGCTCATGTTCACAGGATGATGGGGAGGGAGGCAAGGTATCTGGAATACTGGCCAGTGGTGGAAAGTAAGCTGCATCCTTCATAACAGGCATGAAAGCTGAGCTGTTTTCCCAGTGGGCCACGGGGAAAAGGCTGCCCACTGCAGCCTTGGGGAAGAGCAGTGTTTTGGTGCACCAAAGGCAGAAATATTATCCAAGGAGTCATCCAAGAAGATTGTCTGCTGTGATCTTAAAATCACAGAATATCTCAAGTTGGAAGAGACCCATGAGAAACATTGAGTTCAACTATCTGCTCCTCAGAGGACTACTTGAAACTAATGTACATGACTAAGAGTATTCTCCAACTGCTCCCAGAACTCTGGACAGTGTGCTTGCTGGGACTGACTGAAACAAAGCATTTAATTATAATGTAAAGAGGGGAGTGTCTGGCACTATTCAGTGTTGGCCAGCCTCAGTTTCTTCGGCAGTGGGATCTGTTAAAAGTTGCAGAGTCTAATCTGTTGGTTGAGAAGTTTGTGTCAGTGAGGTCAAGCTCCTTTGAGAAACCCACTGGCTCTTCTGGGGACTGTGGAGTTTGATCTTTAAATGTCTTGTAAGCAAAGGCCATCATATTTGTCTTAAAAACGGCTTTTTTGTTGCCTCTTTCCAAACACAGAGACACTCCTTGCGCTGTGGGGCAGAAGGAATGGACCACTGCTTCAGTTCCAGAGTCAGTCCTGGACATCTTCCTGAAAGGCAACTGGAGCATGGAGAATCCTTCCCCATCTTGCGAGTGCAGCAGTGAGAAGATCAAGAAGATGCTGCCTGTGTGCCCCCCTGGTGCAGGTGGCCTGCCACCCCCACAGGTAGGAGGGAGCTCAGTGGTACTGCGGTGAGGAATGCTCATGAGGAGCAGAGTGGCTAGGTGTGGTTCTTGCATGCAGCATTGCACGAGATTTATTTCACTCAGCACCTGTGTTTTCTGATGACCATTTATCTGTGTTTTCACTGGTGACACCAGCGTGAGCAAGACACAACTGACATCCTCCAGAATCTGACAGGCCGCAATATATCAGACTACCTGGTGAAGACCTACGCGCAGATCATTGGGAAAAGGTAGCTGTTGAACGCTCCCCCTTCCCTCCCTGACAAACACTGCTTGCTCCATGGGTGATGCACAGATCAGGCAAATAAGCCTGAGCAGCTGAAACTCTTCAGTAGTGAGCCAAATCCACTCAGGTCCCTCAGATAGCCCTGATCCTCAGCTCAAGTGATGTTTCTGCTTTGTTAGTGATTCTGTGTGATGGCCCTTGTAGGCAGATTGAGGGAACCCTAGGGATTACACTGAAGAGGAATGGTGGGAGCTGTATCAGATGTGAGAGGCTATTGCATTCTTTTCCCCGGCCATGTGCTTCCAGTGTTGTTAGGTCTGTCTCCCCTCTGGTTCCATGTATTATATATCAACTCTTTTCTCTCTCTGCAGCTTAAAGAATAAAATCTGGGTGAATGAATTCAGGTGAGTTACTGCCTTTTCCTTAGCTTCTATGTGTCCACTAGACCTTGGGCATAGTATTTAGCAGGACACATCCACCCTGCTTTGCAGTTTTTGTTACAGGACTCTTAACTGCCAGATGTTGGAGGAAGATGTTTAAGGATAAACTGGGACAACCCCAGAGCACTGGACAGCATGTCTGCTTTATGCAGAGAGCAGTCTTGAAAAGATTTGCATGACCAGCGTGCTGGTACTCTATTCTGGGAGGTGGCGTTCTTCCAAGCAAGGGCAGCAGGGAGATGTCCTGCTTTGCCTGCAGCAGATAATAGCTGCCTTTTTTAAATGGACAGCATGCTGAGCAATGTGATACGAGTACTTAACCCCAGAAACAAGAGTAGACTTCATGGCTAAGCAACCATGGAGGACAATAAAAGTCATCCCTTCGTGTAAGAGTGGAGGCACTAGCCTTGAGTGTACTGTGGGAAGAGGAGACACATGGAGAGGGATGAGGAATGGCATTTTCTGGAGGTCAGTGAATAGTCATGTCTTAGCATTGCTTTCTATCTGAATTTTCAGGTATGGTGGCTTTTCCTTGGGAGCCAGCAGTTCCCTCGTGCTTCCTCCAAGCCATGAAGTCACTGATGCCATTAAACAGGTGAAGAAAATTTTGGAGCTGGCACAGGTGAGCAGTTGTCACCCATAAGCCCAGGATGCACTAATATTGAGTCTTGTTTCTTGGGAGATGACTGGGAAGTCATAAAATAAGGAGCATGTGTATGTTAGCTGTGTCCACTGACTTCTCCCCACCACCTCTGAGCTGGGATCTCCCAGGCTGTTATCTGGGAGTAGCAGAAGACTTGAAGACACGCTCAGCTAAAGCTTACCCAGCCCACATTGCTGATACGGGTTCTGCCCAACACCAGTTGCAAGCCAGTGGAGACTGCAGCCATCTGAATGTTTTGTGGTGGGACAGGGTGGGCTGTCTTGGGGAATTAAGAAGTGGTTGCTGCCATCTCCAAAACCTCAGTTGAACCTTCCTGTGCTGAGTCTGCCTCGGCTCAGGGGAGAATTTGGGCCACTGTTTTCCTCTGAGACTGCTAGCCTGTGGGCTACAACGTCTCTGAAGGTTGAATGCAATTTTGATTAATACATTTTGCTGGGAAAAAAACAGGCATAAGGCTGACCCTTCTTACTGGTGAGACTATAGGAAGGAAAGGGTGAAGGGAAGCCGCAGTTACTCAGCCTTCTTACCACCTCCAGTTTGGTAGGTAGAGGCTGTCAGAGCTGTGAAAAAAAAAAGTATAGTCTCTGCTAGACCCCAGGACATGAATAAGGGTATTCTTAGAGGGGAAGTAACTGTCTCTTTGCTGTTTGCAGGGGAGTTCTGGGGATCGATTTCTCAACAGTTTATCAAGTTTCATGAAAGGCCTAGATACAAAGAACAACGTGAAGGTAAATTAACCAGTCGTCATTTCTGTGCCTGCTATTTGAAGGTCTGGTGACTAGGAGTCACATAAGTTTGTCTCGGAAAACTGTGTAGACCAGAGTTCTCTGTATTTGCTAGTGGACTAAATGTAGCTTGTAGTTTTATGCGAGCTTCCTAAAAATCTGGTTCTCCTGTGGAGTCTAGGCCTAAATGCCAAAAGGAGTTCAGTGCTGAATCAGTGATAGCTTCCAGCAGCCTCTTGTGCTTATTGATTAAAGTGTGTGTTCTGTCCCTCAGCAAGCTAGCTGGAAGGATGTGGGAAGAAATATGCCCTCAACGGAGCAAGGGATGTTCTGCAGGGCTTAGGAAGCCTTTGGGTAGCTGATGTACCTGGTGCCTTTCTGATACTGATGTGGTGTCTTGTAGGTGTGGTTTAACAACAAGGGCTGGCATGCCATTGCATCCTTCCTGAATGTGATCAACAATGCCATCCTTCGGGCCAACCTCCAGCAGGGTGAAAACCCCAGTTCTTATGGGATCACTGCCTTCAATTACCCACTCAACCTCACCAAGCAGCAGCTCTCTGAAGTAGCTCTGTAAGTTGTGACATGAATATGCATGGGTTTGGGCTCACTGCTGATGACTGGAAACGGGCAACATGGGAGGTTTTGGACTCACTGGTGGACAGTCAGTGGCTTCTGCCATTTAGGCTCTTAACATGTGGGCCTTATTTTCTCTGGTCTGGGAAGATGGCAACCTGTGCTGCTGAGACCTTGCTGTTGAACAGCACTGCTGTACAAACTTTCTCTGTATTTGTGTCCCTGGAAGCTTCAGTTTCTAAGAACCAGTCCTTTTCAGGAATCAGACCTTCTACAACTCTAGGAAATTCCTCTCAGCCCCATTCAGAAAGGTGCCTCACCATGAGTATGGTCATTCTTTTGTCCACATGATTTGACTAGGAACCACTAATAGGTCCTGTTGAGTTTTGCCCACTGTCTCAAGCTAGGAGGCACACGGGAATGCACAGGATTAACTTCACTGAGGCATTGACAAGTCCACTCCCACTATGATCAGAGTCAGAACTCATAATCTGTGTGCATGTATATCCTTCAATCCATTAAACAGTGGCAGATGATGGGCAGATACTTCTGAACTTTGAAACAACACCAAAAAAAGACAAACTCCCAACAACTGCAGAAAATTGATTGTGTGGGAATCAAAGTGGTGGTGATAAGGAAAGCAGTCTATTATGCTGAAGTTACTAACCAGTCTCCAGGTTGTGAGGCTGCGCTTGATTTGCCAACAGACTCTGTGTTCCCTTTGGTATCTGGCTGGAGAAGAACTGTGCAGTTCAGAGAGCCTTGCATGGTTATCCTTTACTCAGGATTCTGAGTATAAGGACAGAATAATGACAGCAGAAGAAGAAATAGTTTCTGCCCTACCTTGCATGAGCTGCCTCATTTCATCTCAAAGGAGCCAGCACCAGCATACAAACAGTTTGCTTTCTTCCTTTTTTTTATCCAGGATGACCACCTCTGTGGATGTCCTAGTGTCCATCTGTGTGATCTTTGCCATGTCCTTTGTTCCTGCCAGCTTTGTGGTTTTCCTTATTCAGGAACGTGTCAGCAAGGCTAAACACTTGCAGTTCATCAGTGGTGTGAAGCCTGTGATCTACTGGCTGGCCAACTTTGTGTGGGATATGGTAAGGACTTAGCCTGGGCTAAACTATCCTCAGTTCTGTTTTTCCAAGGTGTCTTGAAGTGCACAGTGTAGTTTGGGCCAGTGGGAACCGCATTATTTCAGTGAATAACAACTGTTACTATGACTTTTGTGTTTCCTCTCATGGGGCAGTGGTTCATCTCAATGGGTCAGGGAATACAGCAGAGGATAGGACAACCATAAGCTCAATTATTAGCATTTATTATGTTGCTCTAAAATACTTGCCCAAAAACGTTGGTTTGTGTAGCCCCTTTTTCTGCTCTGTCCAAAGCAGGTTTTCTCAACCTGTGGTGTCTGAAACCTCTTGAGAGTCTACTGACTACCTCTAGAGAGACCAAGAAGTGTAAATTCATGTGTACTGTATTACAGTTCACACATATGGCACTTTTAAGAGTCTCCCATTGAAAACAGCTTTGGGAGCACTGAAGAGTTTTGAAAACTATTGGATTAGAGCAGAAAAACGTCTCTCCTTTTTTGTCATCTGGAAAGAAATCTAAAGTAATGTTTTTCACCTTCCAGTGCAACTACATTGTTCCAGCCACTCTAGTTGTTATCATCTTCATCTGCTTCCAGCAGAAGTCCTATGTATCCTCCTCCAACTTGCCTGTGCTGGCTCTCCTTCTGTTTCTCTATGGGTAAGGGATTTCTCATCAGAGGATGACTGGGAGGACTCTTGGACTTGGAAGGTTCTTACCTGATGTTGCTGCCTTTTCTCTCACCAGGTGGTCCATCACCCCTCTCATGTATCCGGCCTCCTTTGTGTTCAAAATCCCTAGCACAGCATATGTTGTGCTGACCAGTGTGAATCTCTTCATTGGCATCAATGGGAGTGTGGCCACCTTTGTCCTGGAGCTCTTCACCAATGATGTACGTTCTTCCAGAGGCTCCTCACTGTCTTGTGCTGCTACAGTCTAGTTCCACGTTGGTTCCATGTTGCCTTTAGCAGCCAAAAACCTAGCTCCCAAAAAGCTAGGCCCTGGTCTGTACACATTAGTTTCATCAGCAATTTAAACAGGGTTCTGGTGGAAATGAGTTAAAGCCTCCTTTAGAAAAGCTCACAGACTAGTTAAGGTGGGGAAGGAGCTCCTGAGATTGTCTAGTCCAACCTCTGAGCAGGATCAGCTACAGCAGTGTATTGGGTTTGCATGGCCCGATTTTTCATAGTGGGGGGCCAAGGTCAAACACCACAAAGCAGGTTGCTTGGGGCCATTAGATTTTAACATTGCCAGGGAGAGACTCCACAGTCTCTCTGGACAACCTTTTCGGGTAAAAAAATTTGAATTTTCTTATGTTCAAATGGAATTTCTTTTATGTCCTTAATGAAGGGCATTTTCCATCTACAAAGGCCATTTAATCACCCAACCATTTTGTTGCCCTGAATTTTGCCTCCTATTGTAGATAGCTCTCTAGCTATGTTGGGGAACTTAGACACTTCATGTCAGTTTTTCAACACTAGGTGCCTCCTGGGGAAGGTATAAGTTCCTCTCATGCTTGTAGACAACACAGAATGTCTTAGCAAGCACTGTTTGACCCACAGTGGTGTGAAGTGTTCCTTGTGGGAAGAAGTTCAGGAGATACCATGGGAGTTATCTGTTGATTGTACCTCTTCCTGTGGGCATAAGGATGCAGTCCTTGATGATGGTTCCTTTGTTACAAAGCCTGTTCTAGCTCTATAAAAATGAGTGCATGTTCAGAGATGAGTACCTGGCAGAACAGGAACTCAGGGTACTATCAGTTCAATCCACGGGCTAAGCCACCTGGAAGACAACAAAGGAAAAGTATTAGAGTTTCCAATATGGGATAGGAAGGAACCCCCTACAGCCACTGACATAACCAGTCTGTGCAAGTTCGACTTCCCTGTGCCCTCAGCCAGTGGCGTTTTTGTGTATCGTTGTTTGCAGACACTGCCTTTGAGAATATGAGTGTTTGGAAAAACCTTTTATTGCAGTTTGCTTGTGTTAATAGCATCTTGAGCAACACAACAACACCGACTGTTCAGAGGAGCCATGGCCCTGGCTCTTGGGAGAACATTTCTAATCCTTGGATTTTTTTGGGGTTGCAGTGTTGCAAAAGGGAAGGATGGGTCAGTGACAACATGGGTCACTCTTGAGAGGTGGTGGCTGCTTTCTGCTCAGCTGGCTCACTGGCACTTGATTTTCTTCTTAACAGAAGCTGAAGGACATCAATGACATCTTGAAGTCTGTCTTCCTCATCTTCCCCCACTTCTGCCTGGGCCGGGGACTCATTGACATGGTGAAAAACCAGGCTATGGCTGATGCTCTGGAGAGATTTGGTAAGTGAAATTGTGTACCAGAGAAACCATGGCCAGAAAGGAACAGGGAAATACAGAGTCTGCTCCAGATGAGCTCTTCCAACTTTTCAGGAACTGAAAGTGCACAATTTGCAGCACAGACCTGGTCAAAACATGGCAAGTCATCATAGCCTTCCACTCTAAGTTGTTAAGAGAAGCTGGTAGATAAATCCAAAGAGTTTTGAGTTAAGACCATTAAATAAAAATGCGAAAGGACAGTTGTATGAAGATCTTTAGGCCTAGTGTAAGGAGTGGCTGAGGTTCTGGAAAGCTGGATATTTTTTTTCTGGCCTGCAGAGGCCAGGCCTGAGTCATGGTCTTTCTGTGCTTCTCTAACCTTGAAAGGTGAGCTAGCTCTTTGGCAAACTGAATTCTGTAGGCCTGAGTCCCAGCTTTGCTACAGTAAAAAATGTGCATGCAGCCACAGCTGGCCCCTTGTGTGGTCTGACCCTTCCCTCCTGCAACTGGCTGATCACCAGTTGTCCCAGTGCCCAACTTGGTGAGCTCTGCTGGAAGAAATGCTAGTCAGCTCCCCTTGCTCTGGAAAAGTGATTGTGCTTTTAATATCATTTTGGCAGGAGAGAATCGTTTTGTGTCCCCCTTGTCATGGGACCTGGTGGGAAGGAACCTCTTTGCCATGGCAGTAGAAGGCGTTGTGTTTTTTCTCATCACAGTGCTCATCCAATACAGGTTCTTCATCAAACCCAGGTAGGTTGTCCTCTCTACTGTGCTGCTACAGGCAGATGAAGTTTTCATTGGCGTCGCCTATGAAATGGGGAGAATATTACCTCTGAAGGCCCTGTCATTTTCTGCTAAGGCTTTATCATGTTGCTTTCTTCAGGCCTGTCTATGCCAAGCTGCCTCCTGTGAATGATGAAGATGAGGATGTAACCAGGGAGAGGCAGAGGATAATTAGTGGAGGAGGACAGAGTGACATTTTGGAAATCAAGGAGCTAACCAAGGTGACAGAACTTCTGAATTCATACTCGTTGACACAAAACTATGAAGTTCACTGGGCCTTATCAGAGGAATTTAGTGGGGTCAGAACTGGATTGAGTTGGGAGTATTGAATATGTACAGCTCTAATTAGAATTCTTTGATGTTGTCCTTCTCATTCTTTTTTCTGATGGTTTCAGATTTACAGAATGAAGAGAAAGCCAGCAGTTGATAGGATCTGTGTTGGAATTCCCCCTGGAGAGGTAAGCGTATTTGTTAAATGCATTGTTTTGCTATTACTGCAGAATTTAGGAGCTGCAAGACAGCACAGGGTAGAGCAAGATCAAAACCAGATGAATGCTCAAATTGCACAAAAGGAAGGTAGAAACTGAAGCACCTTCTCTGCCTTTGAAGAAGGTACTTAACTCTCAGTGTCTGGGACCAGAAGCCAAACTCCAATCTGCAAGGTTTGGCACAGATGAACTGTGCTGACAGTGTATCAAGGTGACGCCTTGTTTGTTTATCTTCCCAGCCTGAAGGTTTATACTTAAAAAAAAAGCTCAGAAGTTTGGGTTTTTTCCCCCTGGAAATAGACTTAAGAGTCCTTCTAGCTGTCCTGAGGGTCACATCTGCTTCTTCCCATCTTGTCAGTGCTGAAAATGATGCAGCTGGATCCTGTTCTCAAATACACTGTGCTCATTTATATCCCCAGTGCTTTGGACTCCTGGGCGTAAATGGTGCTGGCAAGTCATCCACTTTTAAGATGCTAACTGGTGATACAGATGTGACGGGAGGAGAAGCATTCCTCAAAGGAAACAGGTGAAAGACAGTGCATCTTTTCTCTGCTTTCTCTTCCAGTTTTAACAGTTTTTTTTCCACATCAAACTCCCTTCCACAACTCCTGGCATCTCTTTCAGCCCTTGTTTGAGTCTGGTGCAGTATGTCAGTGGCTTAGGAAAGTCGATTTAGTCTAGAAGTCATTTATGTGTAACAGCTCTTCCATGTTTAAAAGTCATTTTTTTTAAAGAAGAGGGGAAAAGGGAGAGAGAGAAAAAGGAACTTGATCAAGATGGACTTGCAGGATCCTGTATTTTTGTTAGTTCAATGATTACACAAACACTGTTTCACACTGTTTTAACATGTAAAATAGCAGCATATGCTCATGAAATCCTAACAAAGGCTTTTTTCTTCTACAGTATCTTGTCCAACATCCAAGAAGTCCATCAGAACATGGGCTACTGCCCACAGTTCGATGCTGTTAATGAACTGCTGACAGGGCGGGAGCACTTGGAGTTCTTTGCACTCCTGAGAGGTGTTCCAGAGAAAGAAGTCTGCAAGGTAAACGAAACACCATAGGAACCACCCCAGTGACCAATTTGCAAGTTCTTGCTTGTGTGCACCCTCCCTGCCACTCATGTAATGCCATGATGTGAAACTGTTGAAGATACTGTATGGTGAAATCTGCCCCCCCTTTTCTTCAGGGCAACCCAAGAGTTGTCCTGTTTTTTCAGTGTTGCCTGGAAAAATGTACTAAATGGAAGGGCAGATAATTTTGGTCCTATGTTCTCATAGTGAAGGCTCTTCTCCACTGAACAACTTTCTTCCTTTAAGAATTTAAGGGCTGTGGAACTGCAGGTCATGCAGAACCTCACTTGCTGTCATGTGTTAATTCTTTCAAGTCCCTGGAAGCAAACACTCTACAGCTTAGCAGAAGCCTTGTGCTGAGTTTTAAAAGCTTTCCATTTGATCATGGTGCATCATTAAAGTCCTGCTATTCCAGCATTCAGACATGAGGTTACAGTAACAGTCTTTAGGCAATTGATGATGGCTGCCAGTACCATGCAGCACCCTTCTCAGCTGTTTCCTGGAATTAAGAGTTTTTACTGTATGAGACCTGAGTGCTCTAGGGAGATGGTATCTACGGTATGTCCAAATAGCTCGAGTCCTTCTGTGAGGGTAGACATGATGGGTGGAAACTGCATTCTTCTTCTAAGAATGCTGCCAAGTTCTTCCATGTGGTGTTCTCACCATCTCCATATAAAAAGGGACCCAGTTCTGGGTGTGGTTCAAATAGTAGCTGAATCTCTTCCCCACCACACACTTCAGTTTGCAGGGCAACAAGACCTGCCTGTTGGCACCGTGAGGGATACTCCTGAACAACAAACTGGATTCCATCTATCCAAAGGGCTAAGATGCACTACCGTGTGAGTGCTGTGGGTCAGTAGTGTCATGTCCCTGCTGTACGCCCACAGTCACAGGAAAGCTTGCTGAAGCTGGTGCTGCTAAGAGCACTAGACTGTTGGTTAATGTTGCTCAGCTGATGTTGAACGCATGCCCACTGGCCGATAAGCTGCAGCTGTTTGATTTTTCAGGCCTCCTGGGGACAGGGTTACATATATCCCGATCCAGAGGTGCACAGGGTGTTTCAAAACCCGTATCCATGCCACAATTAGATCCTCAGATGAATGGCCCTTCTGAAAGCTGCTTCTGAAGCCACAGCTTGTAAGAAAAGTCTCTTTGTGCAGATGTTGCTATGCTTGATTGAAAGTGGTGTGCTGTTTGTCATAGGTTGGCGAGTGGGCAATTCGGAAACTGGGCCTTGTGAAATATGGAGAAAAATACGCTGGGAATTACAGTGGGGGGAACAGACGCAAGCTTTCCACAGCCATTGCCCTCATTGGAGGGCCACCTGTGGTGTTCCTGGTGAGTCTATAACCTTTGCTCATCAATATTTTCTTGAAAAACAGGTTGAAATGAAGACTAATTAAAAATCTAGTGCATAAATTTACTTTCTTATTTTAGAAAATGAATCGAACTTGCTTATTTTCAATGTTTCCATCATCAGGAATGGACAGGTCATTTCAATGATGAGGTTTTTGTCAGTAGAATGTAGCAACGTAATCTGGTTTTTGTATACATTTTGCAGGATGAGCCAACAACAGGGATGGATCCCAAAGCACGTCGCTTCTTGTGGAACTGTGCTCTGAGTGTAGTCAAGGAAGGGAGATCAGTGGTGCTCACATCTCACAGGTAAGTAGCAGCCCACTTGTGTTATACCTTGGCTTTTAGATCTGCCAGAGCTAGATGCCAAGCTCAGCCTTTCTGCTCTGCCCTTCAATGCTGCTTGCAGTACTAATGAAGTTATTTCTGCCTGCAGCATGGAAGAATGTGAAGCCCTGTGCACTCGAATGGCGATAATGGTCAATGGGCGATTCAGGTGTCTGGGCAGTGTCCAGCACCTAAAGAACAGGTAAGTGTTTTATTTTCGCTTACACCACTGAGTTTGCATTTTTAGGGAGATAAAGTTAGGCTTAGTTTCTCGTGTAGCATTTCCATTGCTATTCTGACTATAGGAAATGCTGCTAGATTTTTAGCCCCCTTGTATTTCAGAAGCACTTAACTCTTGTACTGACATTTTTGTTTGCAGGTTTGGAGATGGTTACACCATAGTGGTGAGAATTGCAGGGACAAACCCAGACCTGAAGCCTGTTGAGGAGTTCTTTGGGCATGCCTTCCCTGGAAGTGTACTAAAGGAAAAACATCGGAATATGCTGCAGTATCAACTTCCCTCTTCCCCATCCTCCTTGGCCAAAATATTCAGTATTCTCTCTCAGAACAAGAAGAGACTCCACATAGAAGACTACTCCGTTTCTCAGACCACACTTGACCAAGTAAGTTTTTAGTACGCTGGATGTCAAAGGCTGCTTTTGCAGAGGTAGGAGTACATCCACCAGTTTAATTGACCTATCTTATAAGGGCATTTAAACAAAGTAGAGTACTGAATCCCAGGAGTATTTCGGGATGTCCAGTGCTTAAAATGCCATGAATTAATGAAATGCTATGGTGGTATTGACATGGTCTTTTTTTCTTGTAGGTTTTCGTAAATTTTGCTAAGGACCAAAGTGACGACGACCATACTAAGGACCTGTCATTGCACAAAAACCAGACTGTGGTAGACATTGCAATCCTTAACTCCTTCCTGCAAGATGAGAAGGTAAAAGAAAGTTGTGTGTGAGCCAATTTCATCAAAGCAATGATGAGCGGCATGCAAACTTCCTTTTCCTGGGATAGGATATTCCCAAAGAAGCTAGAGGAAAAGCAACTGGACACTCTACTGATAACCATTCAATGCAATGCAATTCAATGCAATGAAAACAATTCCTTTACAGGGGCAGTGCCTCATGGAGTCGTCTTGTACTGTTCTCCAGTGAAAGACTTGAACTTAGCTCATTACAGTATAACTCTGAAGCTGTGGTAAGGCACCCACTAGATGCTGTGGGCTTTCAACCATACTGTATCTTGTTCTGTACAGTATGTTTTTATTAGGGTTGCTAAAACAATTCATTGAGGAATCATGGCCAGTGGTTATTTACAGATATTTTAGACATGCATGTTTTAGTCTTTAGAACATTCATGTCAGGAGTAGGAATGTGCTGGTGCTATATCCATTGCTGGCAATGAATGCACCAAAACAGTCAGTGGCAAGAAAAGTCATCACCAGTGTTGTAGCCCTAAGTTGTGAAAACTTAACTGACCAGCTGGCATTCTCTTGGCTGGTATATGTCAGTGGTGACAAAGCTGAGGCCACAAAGCAGTACTGTGCAGGTGGGATGGCAAGAGACAGGCCATCATAACCACACATCTTCATCAGCAAGTGGTGATATGCAGAACTGTGAACCCTCCAAATGCATGATTGTCCCACCAGCATCACAATCAACAACATGCTCTGACTAGGTGTTTGTGCAGTTAAGTACTTTCCTGCTCCTCTGAGGTACTGCTGCAGCTGCATGAACATCTAGTAGAAAGAAGTGGGTAAGAAGCAGACATAGGGTTTGGACCACAGCAGCAAACTCAGTAGTTGTACAAGCTGCTAATGCCAAGAGCAAATTCTACATCATGAGCTGTCACTCAGATTTGTAATATCTGCTCTTTAACCCCTGCTTTGCACCAGAAAGGTACCCATCATCTGGAATTACTGCTTAGCACAAGCATGTTGCTATTTCTGGCTTTGCCAGATAAAACTAGAAACAAGATGTAGATTTTTTTTTTAAACAGTATTATTTATGACTTTAAATAGGTAGGTAGCATAATTAGGGATTGAAAATGCTTTCAGTTGATCTTTGTAGCCGTGGTATTTCTTTAAATTATGCCTGTAATGCTATGCTGTCTTTCTGTCCATGTGGTGGATAGCTGCATTCATGATCTGACTGTGTTCCAGATTCTAGCAATCAGCTGCTATCTGCAAACAACTGCAAGTTGTTCACCTAAAATTTTCCTGTTTGGAAACTGGTATAACATTAATGTATAAGTTTCTGCTTCTGTTGTGCAGTGTAGTTTCAGTCATTAGGTGATCCCTAACTGGAGAATACACCCTTAATTATACATGTGACAAACAACTGTTTCAGTAAAAATCCCCCTGAAAAACAAGAGTTCCAGATAATAGTGCTACAGTTCCTCAGTCAATTTTTCAAGTTTTAGAAAGCCAGACTAGTATCAGAGGGGAAATTATATAGTAAGAACAACCAATTCTTGTTCACATTGTACAACGGTCATGGGAGAATATGCTTTTTGGGCCCCTCTGTGTTGCTTTTACATTCAAAAATTGGTTCAGTAACATGGTTTGAACACAAGTGCAGTTCCTGAGCTGTTCCTGTATGCCGTGCCTCTGCCTTAAATACCCACACAGGTTCTGCACTAGTTTTGATGCTATTCCGTGAATCAATCATGGACCATTTTCTTCTGTGAATGACCATAGCAGCCCAGCAAATACTGAAAAGGCTGGCATGAGCCTGAAGATGATTGATTACGTATTTCCAAGTATACTTGGTAACACTGACCAACTCAACATTTTTAAAACAAGTTCCTTGTCCCTCTGTGGCCTGTCTTGAGGTAAAGTAAGAGCTTAGCACAGGCTCTGCTGAAGTGCCTTTTTCATACTTTTTTTTTTTAATCTGTATAATTCATTGCTAAGGGGATTGAGAAAAGGAGTGTAAAGGGGATTGGTATACCTCGCTTAAAACATGCTTTGTTATTACCTTTATGACATCATCACTCTATGGGGATGAGTTACAGGGTGATGAATACACCAGACTTCCAGGTGCAGAAACAGCCGAGCTACAGCCACGACTACTCCAGAACAGGCTGAAAGTATGTTGCAGTATCACTGAAACAAGTAGCATGTACTGGGGTTTGCCACTGCTGAAAGTCACTATTACAAACCATCATTGAAGTGAAGGACTAACGTTTTGCACTGCACCAAACTAGTGCATGTGGAGCTAGAACGAGTTCTAGGAGGATTCAGATTTGGTCCTGAAAGGGCTGTGGTTTGCTCTTTAACTGCTCATTTAAATTATTCATGTATCAGGAAACAACAGTTACATGGTAATACACTTTCCTTAGTCCACCAAAAAGGTTCTTGATTTCTATTGCCCCATGACTGTCATGCTTACAGGGTCTGCTATCTGTGACAAAATGTTGCAGTAAATGTGGATATTAACCTAACTGCTTCACAGCTCTGATCTGCATTGTTTGTACTGAACAGACAGCATAATGCAACACTGGCATGAAGATTTGTCATGGAATATGTTCAGACAGCCACTAATTCTTACTCATTCAAGTACGAGTTGGGGAAAAATCACTCTAGAGTCATACACATTATATGAACCACTCTTGATAATGGAACTACACTGAGGTGTTAACTTATTTTAAACTTCAGTACTATTGACATGTTGCATCCCTCTTTGTAGTACATTTGTATTTCAGTAAGGAGTTGTTGTATTTTCCCCATGGTTAAACAACCACTTTTGTGCTTATCTTTCCCTCCTGAATTATAGTTGGTCCTTTGTTCCAAGCACTTTATGCTATCTGTAATGGGATCTATTTTTGCACTGGAATATCTGTTAACTTCGCAAAATTCTAGAGAGATTTCACAACTGAAATTTCTAAGTTAAACCCTTAAATGGACATTTTCATTAAAAGCAAAAAAAAAGTATATATATTTGTATTTGCTAATATCTGTTATGTGAAGTATTAAAAGGCACTCTAATTGCCTTGTATTAAGTAAAAAATAAAGCTGTTATAGCACCATTGGTTTCACAAGTGTCATTTTTGCATTTGTTATTTCAAGGAGCACTGCTAGAAGCTTTTGTTTCATCTGGTTTTATTTTGTTGTAAACTTTGATGCATGAGATTTCACTAGCTCTAAAAACTAGTACGGAGTAGATATGCTATTTTCATGTAAATGAGGGAATGCAAGATATAAAGGTAAGGGCTACATTAAACTTCTAAAGTTAGTAAATAAAAAGGTCTCTAGCAAGTGATTGGTTAACTGTCAAATCCAGCTGCAAAGCATAACAAACTTCTCTGGATGCTTAAATCCCAACTCAGGTACATGCCTCTGAATTTTTATTACAGAGATGCAAGTTGCTGGTATCTTCTCCTTGCTGAAAACACCCTATACACTCGGCTGATTTTGAACAGCAGTTTACAAATGAAAGCAGAATAACAGTGTGATTGCTGAAGGATTAAACTAAAATGTTGTCTGCTACTGCCTATAGTATCATCATCAACAAACTTCCAGTGCCTAACCAATTCATGAAGTTACACTCATCAGGAAAATTTATCCTGAAATAAGAAGCCAATTAAAAATTCACAGAATCACAGAATAATCTGATTGAAAGGGACCGTAAAGGATCATCAGGTCTCATTCCTGGCCCTCCACAACATTATCCCCAAGAGTTAGACCATGTGCCTGAGAGCATTGTCCAAACACTTCTTGAATTCTGTCAGGCTTGGTGCTATGATCACTTCCCTGGAAAGCCAGTGCCCAACCACTCTCTGAGGGAAGAATGTTTTTCTTATACTGAGCCTAAACCTACCCTGACACAACTTCAGGCAATTCCCTGAGGTCCTGTCACTGGATACCAGAGAGAAGAGATCAGTGTCTGCCCCTCCTCTTCCCCTCAGGAGGAAGTTGTAACTGCAATGAGGTCTCCCCTCCATCTCCTCCAGGCTGAACAAAGCAAGTGACCTCAGCCACTCCTCATTCGGTTCCCCTCAGGGTCTTTCACCCTCTTGGTTGACCCTGTCTAATGGCTTAATACCTTTTTTACATTGTGATGATGCCTTAGGATTTTAGCTTTTATATTTTTCTTGTATTTGTAATCCTGCAATTCTTTAGTGTATAACTCTAAACTCCATATAGAGTGTTAGCTACTCTTTTTCCATTTTGGTCAGACAAAACCATTCCTCTCTGGGCCTGGGAATCAAGGACACCGTACTGTCTCATGCCCTGAGAAATGTAAACGAAAGTGAGTGGGCAGGGAGCAAGTTTGGGTGAATGACGTAATTACCTGGAGCTGTAATTGGGAGATTAACCCCTAATCTGCAAATGGACCAAATTTACAAAACTATGAAAGCCCATGACCCGTTGTCCATTTTTGGGTGTAGCCCCGGGAGGGGGTGGGGGGCTTTGTCTGCCTGAAATGTACCTGAAGGTCCTTCAATAAATAGAACTGCTTTTTATTCCCCTTAATTTTGTCTAGCCTCTGGATTTAGGTAGTCCCAAAAGGCATCAGTGGCACCCAAACCTGCCCCCCGCACTTGAGGTGAGGCTGCCCCAGTGCAGAGCAGAGTGGGACAGTCTCCTCTCTTGCCTGGTTGGTGATGCTGTGCCTGATGCCCCCAGGACACAGTTGGCCCTACTGGCTGCCAGGGCACTGCTGACTCATGTTCAACTTGCCATTGACCAGGACTCCCCAGGGCCCATTCCTGCTGCTTTCCAGCATCTAATTCCCCAGCCTGCCTGTACACCCAGAGCTGCCCTACCCCACGTGCAGAATCTGGCACTTTCCCCTATTGAACTTCATGTGGTTGATGATTGCCCAGCCCTCTTAATTTCCTGGGTTTTCTATTTTGGTCTAGTGTCCAGCTGGCACCTCAGGATAAAACACACCTCTAAGATCTTGACTGTTATTTACTCTCAGTGCTGGTGTTAAGGAAAATAGTTCTTTAATTAAAAAAAACCAAACAAACAACCAAACAAAAAACCCCAGTGAAACAATTCTTGCATTCAAATGAAAAAAAAAAGTCTTTTTAACTCTCTTTCCCCATTTTCCTGCCCACATTTTTGTTAGTAAAAAAAAAAAATCTTGCTTTGAAAGAACTGTTGCAAGGCAATGTTCTGAACAATATACTAGTTCATCAGCTCTTTGTACCTTAAAAAGTTGATTTGTAAGATGTAAGACAGGGGTCTCTGAAGTAGTGTTTGTTCCACCCTGAGAATGTTAAACATGTCTTTGTTGGAGGGAGCAGTGTATGAAGACATGGATATAGCAGCTAGGACCTGTTACGCTCCTTTAACTACAGCAGCCACATCCCATGCACCCATCTTGGACGCAAGCATAATGGCCTAGAGCTTGTTTTAGTGCTTTCTGTGAGATCTTAATGCACTTTAAAGAAGCAATAATCATTAGGCAAACTGCACGAAGACACTTCAGTACTCAATCGCTCATTGCAGATCCATGATTAACATGTAGAAAAGCCTCCCAAGTGCTCTGCAATTTATAGTCAATACCTATAAATTGCAGAAGAGGGTGCTCCATACCACTGTACACAGAATAGAAGTTTGACTTCTCAGCCCATGTGCCCTCTGCCCTACTGCTATTCACTCTAGCTCACTGGTTCTAAAGCAATTTGTTGGTGACTAAAAGACAAGACCTGCAAAATGAATACTCTAGTTGGAGAATGGGATTTATCATTTCATAGTTTAAAAACAGTAAGAGCTTGAGCCATAAACACTCAAAATTAATGCTTTATGCTCATTTATTTAGCTTTTAACAGTCTGTCAAAAATATTTCAAAGAATGCCAGCACATATAAATCATATGAGTCCCATGACACAATTGAACAAGAAGGGCTAATCTGCTTTAGCACCCTAAGCAAATTTTAAAATACCCAAGATACAACTTGTGTGGATAACTCACAGTTTTGAGGCAGTGTTTAATGAACAAAAAGGAAAAGGCTGACTTGAACCATAACAAGTTATTAAGTAAAAAGTCTCATGGCACAGGTCATTTGGAAGCACTATGTAATCAGCCTCACTGTTGCACTTAGGTGCAATTCCAGCAACGCTGATGTTGTACATTGCTCAGAATTAATACAAAGCATCCCAGTGAGAAGTCTGATTAAAACATAATTGGTTAAGATATATGTGGGAGCTTTCCTTCTTAAACTGTATGGAATAACTAAGATGTGATAATTGTAAGAGGCATCAAAGTATGTTATAAAAATCATACCATCCCTGGCTGGAATGCTGGACAAGAGTACTTAACTTACTTTCATAAGTCATCTAGCTATGCAAACAATTATGAAGAACTTAAGGATTAAAACAAATGATTGGTGAAACATGGTTTGAGTCATGATATGGCTCAAGTTCTTTGTCCTGGAGATATAGGAACATCACCATAAACTTCTGTTTAACAATTGGTATCAGAGTGCTGATTTACATTCCTAGTGAATCAGCAGTTTGCATCCATTTTTTTGTCAGCTGCAGAACAGCTCAGCTCATGAGGGTATGGGGATCCATGTCACTTGCTGACAGCACTTCCATCTTGTCTCTTCTGCCATCAGTTACATCCTTTAGAAGAAAGTTACTTCAGTGGTGAGCATTGCAGAGGAATCAGAAGCACATTCTGCTGGGACTCCAAGAATCTGACACTGTTGCGCACTAAAAATTAAATGCATGTTTAATTAAGACAGTATTCCAATGAAAAGTAATACTTTTCTCAGCATGCATGCAGGTAAAATAAGTGAGTTCTCTAGATTCATCATGTCTTACCAGCTGCAACGACTCTGGCATCTTCATGGGCATTGTGTCTTCCTGCTGCCCGGTGATCTGGGCTCTCGTTCCACCATAACACATGGACTGAGAAAGTACAAATAAAGTCAGCTGAGCTACAATACAACACGTACACTAAGTCCTAGCAATCTGCCTTCATCTGTTACATGCCTGGCAGTCATCAGAAACAATTCTCCAGCCGTGCCAGTGGTGGGATGATCTTTTACTGAGCTATTGCATCGTTTGATTTTAACATCAGATCTGAGAGTCTTTTAAGATTGTGGCAACTGGCTAAAGGCTATAACCCAATACATAAAGCTGGGTTCAAGGACTGTTTGCAGGACTTTGGTGATCCACACCACTTGCTTGTTTTCAGCAAGCTGGCCAATCCTGATCCAGGACTGAGGCTTGCCCCTCTGCCTCTTCCCATGCCAAAGTCTGTATCAGAAATTGGTGAGTACCTGTGTTAAGTAATCCATATTCTGTGTGGAAAACACCAATCAGGCTGGTATATCCTGTGTTGATGTGAGCATTGATTGCAGCTCGAAATGCTTCACCCCACAGTGCTGGCCCACCAGGCTTCATCTGGAAAGTAACCCATTCATATACACCTAGAAGAAAAGGCAAACACTACCACAAGGAAGGAAATAGAAAATAATATAACCAGATCTTGAACCATGTCTCATGGCCACAGTGTATTTATTGTGAGACCAGTATGACATTTCCCTGTCATTTGGGGACAGCAGGAAACTGCTCCTTCCTCCCAACATGCACAAGAACTCACAGCTTCCAGAGGCTCACAAGAGCACAGGCTCACTAACTGCAGTTAGTTCATGTGTAAATCTAAGTACCAGGGCCCTGAAGAACAGAAGGCTTCACACAAAGCCCAGCTTTGCAATTTTCAATGTTTGCATGGAAACTTTGGGACATTCAGACTACTTTGCAGATATCACAAGTGCTCATACTTGAGGGATTTGGGTGGCTGCTTGAGTAATGCCAGGTGTCTTTTCTAAGACTGGTGATGTTTTCTGGCATTGAGGTGGTTACAAACCCCTTTGACCCCTGGCAAGTGGTCACAGTAAGATCTGACAGCATAACTTTACAGCAGGACTAGTTCAGCACCTCTGCTGTGCTGATCTCCCTTATTTGTACGGAGATCCTACAAACACTCCAGTCCTGCTAAAAGCTACTTGTCTTCTTTCTGTTCAGGTAGTTGCTTGAGATCACAACTGTTGACACAGTATTAGAAAGCCAGAGACTTGCTACTTGGCAGTGTCTGGTGTCACTCTCCAGCAATGGACTGGAGATAAACTACAACAGTGTTTGAAGTCGTCTCTCCAGGTTTTGGAGAAAACTGGACTGCTTTCAAATTCAACAGTAGCAGCATAAAATTCCGAATCCTGGGGAAATAAAGAACAAAGATTACTGTATCTATACAGATATAGAGGGCTGAAGCAAGGTCTGTTCCCTGTCACTTAATGCAAGTAAGCCTGCCAATGTTCATAAACTGGGGAACAATTAATAAGGCAATATTATTAATATCAAATTTGCTGCAGAGAGAATTAAAATATATAGGGACATGACTTCTACACCTAACCCATGGTTGTTACAAAACAGGGCATAAGGAAGAACCGGAGAACTACAGCTTGGTCAGTCTCACCTCTGTGCCTGGCAAGATCAAGGAGCAGATCCTTATGTCTGACTTTCACGTATCTTTAAAAAAGTAGGGAATCTTTTAAACTTTATAGGAAAGAAGCAGTAACATCAAAGCAAATAGATAAGAGGAAAATCTCTGTGAGAGAGAACAAGGAAATGCCCTCTCACCGATGGACAGACAAAGGAAGTCTAGGATGACTGCTCTGACCACTACTATGGCATTGCCATTTTGCATGTTCATTTACTAAGTCACAATCCTTATCATTAACAACCTTAATGATCAGCATTCTAGTCAGTTATTGATGTATGCTAGCACAAAATCCTTCTGAAAAAATCTGTCCCTCATCTGTGTTATGTAACCTTTTCCATGGGTGCATGTACATGCATTTGTTACATAAAGGGTCATAAAACTATGCAACACCTGGCTTAAACTTTAAGCCATTTTTTGTTAGTATCGGCAACTTTAATCAGCAAAAGAAAAGATAAGCTCACCCCCTTCCTTTGGAGGCTTCCCAAGTTGACACCAGGGCACCAGATAAGCAACCTCATTGTGCTGCTTCTCTACCAAGGGGAGAGCTGCAGAGATGAATTTTCCCTGCCAGTCTTTGTCATTTGCTAGTGCCTGCCGGACTGCTGTTCTGTGGGCAAAATTATCTGTAAGAAAGGAAAAAAAGCCACGTAAAAAATGGATATGATGTCATGTCAGACTCAAACAAAATGTGTAAGGCAAACTAGAAGAAAAGAGGCAAACAAGAAGGCAAACTACATATCTAATTTTGAAACTGATATTTTTAGAGATCATATTATCTCAAAGCAGATGTGATAAGTTTCCTTTAAATTCTGCAAAACTTCCTTTAAAAGCTGCTTTAGCTCTCAGATTAAAACGGATTCAACCCAAATGAAATTTTCCTAGAAAGTTTACTAAAGAGTTAAAGTAAGTTAAGCAATAACACTGTTAAAAGAAGATTTACACATGGCACTGGATGTGGCAACAGTTACCAAGGATAAGATTTGGAGAAAGCACAGCAGATACGGAAATGAAGTGGGAAAAAAAATCAGGAGAAGTAATAGCCTACCAAGAAAAAAATTAATAAATGTGGTTTGGCTTATATAAAGTGACATTAAAAGTGTAGAATTAACGTTTGTGTGTTCAGTTACATCAAAAGATGTTAAATGCCCAAAAGCTAAACCTTCTCTTCTTTTTCTTTTTCTTAATGGAAAACAAATCCAGTTAATTAAGAGTGTGAATTTCAACTGCTTAGGCTGCAGTGGCATCTTAAGCAATATATTTATGCAGACAGCTCCCAATATTACAAAAGAAAAATCCCCTATGAGAATGGGAAGAACTTTGAAAAATACCAGTATCTTGGTACTAAGAGGTAAATATAGCAATTAGGTAAGCAGGGGTCTGATGAATCAAGGAGGAAGGTTGTTGTAAAGTGTGTTCATTTCTCAGATCATAGTGTGGTCTCAGGGTTGGAGGAGGAACTATCACAATTAGACATGTTAAACACTGTTAGAAAACAAAAGATATTGGTTTTCCCTTAGTTTTGCATTTAAAAGGTTTCCCACAGATTATTTTAGTTTACTTTAGTTTAGTTTAGTTTAGTTTAGTTTAGTTTATTTTTTTAGAGATAGTAACGATAGCCAAGACTAAAATGTTCTGAGAAGCAGGCCAATTTATAAATTCAAGTGAACTCAAAATATTGACTCAAAACATTCATATTCATTGAATATGAATGGCCCTCTCTTGAAGGAAAAGAAAGACATGGCTGCCCAGGTTATGAAAAATATTGAGGTACTCAATGTCCTTTTGTGCCTTGGTCTGCACTGGCAAGTGCTCCAGCCAGACCATGGCAGAAGGCAAAGGCAGGGACTGTGAGAATGAAGAATCACCTGCTGTATGAAAAGTTCAGGTCTGAGACCATCTAAGGGGCGTGAAGGTGCACAAACCAATAGGGATCAATGAGATACATTCATGCGTCCTGAGGAAACTGTCAGAGGAACAGGTTAAGCCACAATCTGCTGTATTTGAGAAGTTATGGCAGCCCATTTTTAAAAAGGAACATAAGGAAGCATTGCAGAACTAGCTTGTGCCTGGCAAGATCAAGGCACAGATCCTTAAGGAAACTATGCTAAGGCTCACAGAAGACCATGATGTGATTGTTGACAGGCCAGCATGGCTCCACTAAGGGCAAATTGTGCCTGACTAATTTGGTGGCCTTCTGTGATGGGGTTACAGCTTTGGTGGATGAGGGAAGCATGACTGACATCAGAGGAGGTGACAAAGACAATCCAAGCGCTCAAGCACCTCTCATGTGAAGACAGGCTGAAAGAGTTCAGGCTATTCAGCCTGAAGAAGAGAAGGCTCTAGGGTGACCTTACAGCAGCATTCCAGCACCTAAAGAGAGCCTGTAAGAGAGCTGGAGAGGCACTTTTTACAAGGGCATGTTGTGATAGGACAAGAGGGAATGGCTTTAAACTGATAGAGGGTAGATTTAGAATCACAGGATGGTTTGGATTGGTAGGGACCTCTAAACATCTTCTAGTGTCAACGTCCTGGCCATGTGCAGGGACACCTGCCACTAGACCAGGTTGCTCAGAGCTCCATCCAGCCTGGCCTTAAATACCTTCTGGGATGGAGCAAGATTAAATTAGATATAATGAAGAAATTCTTCACTGTGAGAATGTTGAGGCACTGGAGCAGATTGCTCAGAGAAGTTATGGATCCCCAGTCCCTGGAAGTGTTAGAGGCTGGGCTGGATGTGGCCTTGAGCAAAAAAAAAAACAAATTTAAGTCTATGATTCCACAGTTTATCCCCCCCAAAACAAAAAGGGTGATCTTTTAGTCAAAACAGGTACTTGTGACCGCACTGGACTTCAGTGAGCACAGTCTCAATATGCAGATATACCTGGACTGCAGCAGGTGTTCAACGGGAATTATACCAGTGTGCCTTCCAAATTCTCTATAACCCAAGTATCACTTCCCTTGGGCTCCACAAAAAGCACAGCCAGCACATCTAGTTTTTAGCATAATAGTAGCTTTTTTTGGCTGACCTGTACCTTCCATGTTAGCACCAACTCCAACAACATAAAAAGTTGATCATATTGCTAGCAAGGTTAAAGCTGCAACAAAAACACTTTGCACCCTTGAGAAGTCAGACCTGGTGGAGTGGCTTCCTATCTCTGTACAGGCCCATTGCATAAGGAGTTTAAGCATGCAAACTGCATGCTCATTTTTTAATGGGAGTCACTGGTACTCTGAGCTAAAATGCAACAACAATTATACATGCATATAAATACACACAGACTGCCTATGTGTGAATATTTGCTTTTTTCTATTAGTTTTTAAAGCTGCAAGACATTTGTGGAACTAACCTTAAGTTAAAAATATTTACCATGAATCAAACACTCTGCCACAGTTCCTCTATTATACCTGTTTTGAACAGAGACTGCTGTTCAAGAACATTTGTAACTTTCTCATCCCAACATGTCAAAGTTGCCCTGACAAGCTGTGAAATGTTCTTGTCACTAATCAGTACAGGAACGACGTTTTGGGGGCACCTCCTTACAATAAGAGAAACAGATAAAAGCCAGGTAAGCATTCCCCTCACCTTCTTGCCTAGGAGACAGGGGACATACAGAGAGCAGAGCAGTGCAAAGGGATGCTGACCGTACCGTACTTCCAAATGTGAAACACCTTGTTCATCGCTCCCAGCTCCGAGTACCATAACCCCACCAGCTCCGAGTGAGCTGTGCGAAAGTGAATGTATTTGTTGATCATTTCCAAAAATTCCTTCATCTTTGCTGGCTTAATATCATATGTGCGAATTTCGTAGAAAATGCCATCGTGTTGTCTGGGCCCTGTAGCAAGGTGTACCTGAAAGAAAATAGTAAGAAAAAATAGTAAAAATAATTCTCAAGCCAGAAAGTTGTATTCTAATTTTTTTTTTTTTTAATTAATGCAATACTACAGAAGGATCTGTTACTGCAGGTTGGAAGAGGGGTACTTACTTCATTGTGTCCACTACAAACAAATTACATTTTGACACTTTTCTTTGGAAGTAGTTCCAATGTCCACTATTTACTGCCACTCCTTTTGGCAATGTAACAGATTGTGATGTGTCTTTTATTTGATGCATTCAACTGTTTAATTATTAGCTCATAATAAAGCAGGATTTTCCTTTTCTCAACCTCTTCCTCAGGAAGTCAGCAGCAAGATGCATTTGGCTAAACGTTATTCAAAAGCAGGGCTGCTGAGATGCCACCAAAGAGGAAGAAACACTAACATCTGCCTATGTTGGGCTTACCCAACTAACTCATGCTACTGCATCGTGTTTTCTACTTTTAATCTTATACCAGTATTAGCAAATTACATACTACTGGCAAACGTAAGAAAAAGATACCAACACTTGAGAAAGAGTGATTCATTCCAACACAAGACTGCTTAAGGTCACATCCTACCCCTTAATTGGCTGCTTCCTAAGGGGCTGATCAAGGAAAGTTTTTCTGTTCATATTAGATAAAATCCTTTAGGAGTCCCAGACTAAGTGTACTTTTGCAACTGCTTTAATAACCTGGATCATGCTACTCACCTCTCAAATAAAACATAAAAAATTAAGGACAAAACACAGCTTTGGCCTTAGCCCATGTTTACACAGAGGCAGCTACAGGATGGATTTTGGACATGTCCTATTTCACAAGAATATGCAGGCATGAGCACCGTGCAACTCAAGCCACAGAACAGAATTATGTTTAGAAATTACTTTAAGATCATCCTATTATCCACTGTGAATCCAGATGTGCCATGTCCACCACTAAACAATATCCTCAAGTGATATATGTACCCGGTTTTCAAACACTTCCAGGGATGGTGACTCCACCACTCCCTGCACAGCCTGTTTCAGTGCTTTACAACTCCTTCAATGAGTAAATTTTTCCTAATGTCCAATCGAAATCTCTCCTGGCTTAGACAACTTGAGGCCACTTCCTCTAATTCTGTCCCTTGTTACCTGGGAGAAGAGCCTGACACCCCCCCCCGGCTGCACTTCCAGGTTGCTGAATACAGAAGGTGAAAACCAAAGGTTTGCTCTTCACTGGCCCTCTGCAGCATGACACATCTAATACTGGCTGCCATGAGTCACAGCTCCTTGGGGCTGTTATAAACCCCTGCAGGATCCTGACTGAATGGGGAGCATGCAATAGCGACCCATTACACACTGGATTTCTGTGGGAAATGAGAGGCCCCAAAGCTTTCCACTGCTTAGGCAGATACTGGGACACGGCAGGACCACTTCTGCTCCAGAGAAAGGCAACAGAGCGGGTGAAGGGTCTGGAACACAAGTTTTATGAGGAGGAGCTCAAGGGACTGGAGGTGTTTAGCCTGGAGAAAAAGAGACTCAGGGGTGACCTTATCACCCTCTACAACGGCCTGAATGGAGGGTGTAGCCAGGTGGGGGTCGGCCTCTTCTTGCAGGGCGAAGACAGTGACAGGATAAGAGGTCATAGTCTCAAGCTGCAGCGGGAAAGGGTCAGATTGGACATGAGGAATAAATTCTTGACGGAAGGGGTGATGGGGCGTCGGAATGGGCTGCCCAGGGACGTGGTGGAGTCGTCGTGCCTCGAGGTGTTTAAGGAAAAGCTGGACTTGACACTTGGTGCCACGACGTAGTTCACAGGGTGGTGCTGTTCCAGCACGGGCTGGACTCGCTGATCTCAGCAGTCTTTTCCAACTGGATCGACGCTGTGACCCGGGGACGGATCCCGAAGGACCGCACACGACTCTGGGCAGGGCCCGACGCCAGGCTCGTGACAGACGGTGTCGCGACAGCGACAGGCCCCGCCGCAGGGTACCGCCCCCGCCCCGCCCCCCGCCGCTACCTGCGGGCCGGCGCGCGGCAGGGCTAGGCGGGCGGCG
>WAAE01002217.1:0-20258 GCA_013400495.1 Nicator chloris | reverse complement strand
CCCTGCCGCGGGCGGGGCGTCGCTGGGACCGCCTCTGCAGCCCGGCCCGCCGCCTGCGCACCGAGGCGCCGCTGGACGGACTGCGGGGGGACGGATCGGGATGTGGAAGGTATAGCTGTTGTGGGTTGAAGCTCAGCTGGAGACGAAGCGGGCCGCCGCTCAACTTCTTCCCGCCCCTCCCTTTCTTAACCCCTTCACATCGGTGGAATGCTGAGGAGAATCGAATTAAAAGTTGTATGTTGACATAAGAAGAGTTTAGTCACTGAAGCAGCAACAACAACAAGCGCAACAATGCAGATGCTTACCACCCCCTGAGTGAGCCAGACCCCCCTTCCCTAAACCAGATCCTCCGCCCTTCCAGGTTACTCCTCCCAGATCAAATACCAGGCATGACGTTCTGTGTGTGGAGCATCGCTTTGGTCAGTTCGGGTCACCTGTCCCGGCCATGCTCCCTCCCACCTTCCTTGGCGTACCGCCTCCGTGGTAGACCAGGAGACAAGGGAAAAAGAAAAAAAAGAAAAAAAAAAAAAAAAAAGAAAAAAAAAAANAAAAAAAAAAAAAAAAAAAGTCCTTGACTTAGGATAAACACGACTTGGCAATACTGAACCATCAGTGTGTTATCAACCGCATTCTTACTCCAAATCCAAAACACAGCCCTGTAATAGCTACTGAGAAGAAATTAACTCTACCTTAGCTGTAACTAGGGGCAACAGCTGAGAATTCCTCGTTTAAATTACCCGGCATTGTTGCATGAAGTGTGGTATCTGTACCTCTGCCCATGCACCTGAATACAATAAAAAATACACTAACTGCTTGAGGAGACCTGGGACCTTGTTCGTCACAGGCTGCCCTGGGGCAAATCACTCAGTAAAATCACCCACATCCCAGAATGTGATCATTCTTCAAACTTCAAAGATCTTCAAACTGATCAAATTGATCACTCTAATCCTCCTTTGCAGAATCAAACTTCAAATTGTGCAGATACAAATCCTTCATCAGCAGTTCTCTTCTGTCAGAGAATTGCATCGCACTCTTCTGTGGCATTCTTTTGGGTGAAACCAGAGGTGCCAGCAGTGCACAGCACCAAGAACTCTCATCCTGTTACAGCTCTGGGCCCAACTGCATACTTCTTCCAACCACATAGTTACCAAGGGATGAGATTTTGTGATGGCTGAGACTATATCTTCGCAGGGTCAAATATTGACTAAGATGAATATAAAGATAGAATTTCTTCTGGTATCAGTGCAATCTAGAGTTTTACCTTGGGGGACACATCAGCTCCTAGCAAAGGATGCTTTATGGAAGACTACCTAAATTTACAAGGCATCTTTTATGATTCCTCTTAATAGGGGCAGCACATTCCTTCCTCTACACCAAGTAATTTATTTTGAGGGTCTCTGCCTGGAATGAAATGTGGTAAGATCAATTATGAATTCATGCCTATGGAGCTTTCATGCTTTTTCTCACAAAAAACCAAGTTTTTATTTTGTTAAAGACAAAATCAGGAAAAAAGATTGTCTAAATTAAAATAAGATAGAAAAAGTTGTTCTAACATATTAAAAGAGTACTGTGGAAAAAATGAAGCACCTACATTGTGTATATGTTATATGTTATTTTGCAAGTGTTACATTTATTATAGATTTTTTTCAATATGGCATGAAATAAGTCTCAGAGTTTCTACAGCAGAATCACATAATCACAGAATCACATGAAGTGCGATTACTGATGCAGTTGCTGCCAGTTTAAAATTGGTTTAACATGGAAGGTTTTTTTTACTTATGAACAAATTGTGTTTCAGCTGAAGGCAAAGAATGAGATGGCTAATTCCAAAATGTTTAAACTTCTCCAGTGTTTATCTCATTGTATGGTAGAAGTAATGCTCTTCTTAACCATGTTGTAGTGGAATATTCCTTCACATTTCTAAAAGATTTTATTTTTTTAAAATACTTTATTTTTCTATTTCTATTGTTTGAACATTTTCTGTGTTTGCTTTCTCATCAGTAAAGCTCGAACAAGCCAGGATTTGAAGTGAGTAGTGATAAACAGCAGGTTTTATTCTTGCTAACCTGAATAGCCAAGAAGAAGTTTTGATTTTTAATTTATTTTTGTGTAGTCAGGGAATACAAAAGTGATCATGATTTTCATAAGTGAGCATAACAGTTCAAAACAGTGCAGAGTTAAAATGTACAAAACTGCACTGGAATTCAATGAAGGCCTGAAATGATTCCCCGAAACAAGTCAGCAAATTGTTTTGCACAGCATGTAAATCTGAGAAAACTGCAGTCAAGCAAGTGACTAAGATAAATTTTATTGAGAAGACTTTTTTCAGCTTTGTGATTTTGTCTGGAATTTGGGTTCGCTATACTTCCTGGTATTTTCTTACTCATATTCTTCTAGAAGTCCATGGGTATCCCTGTCTTTCTATGTGGGTGTGGCGGAGACCGTGGTGAAGAGAGAGGATTGTAGCTCCAACTCCTGTCAGCCACTCGAAAGGCTGTTTACAAATACATAGAATGGTGAACGGAGCTGTGCTTCACAGACAGCTCACAGACGGTACTGAACATCTGTGAAGGACAGTGTTGATCTTGTGGAAGACCTCATATTGAATAGTAACCTGATTTTGATGGGACGTTTTTAGTTTGCTGAATTTGTGAATCATGTGGTATGTTCAATTTATGTACCTGTGATTGACAGAGCTGCCGAAGTACAAGATGTTTATTAAAAACTTTTCTTTCTATTGGAAGCCACAGCTCCATGGAGACAAAATGTAAGGTGATTTGTGCACGTTGTAATCTCTGCATGAAACATTTTCATCCATTCTCATTTTCCCAGGGAACAGGAAACACTTCTAATCTTATCTGTATGTGCCTTGTGAATGTGGGCAAGGTCTGGGTAGGGGTTATACTCCATGTGAGATGGTGGTAAAGGATAAAAGATACCAAAAGGTTCAGTGCTTTCAAAAGCAGCCTTAACTTCCTTTGTGATGTTTGCTTAAACACAAAGTAACTCAGAGTTTTGGAAAAGGAGAAAGCGCAATACCTGTTCCTTAGCTGGGGGATGTTCCCATTTGCTTCCAGCAAATCACAGCTTCCAGTTTGCTATTGCATGAGTGAGAAAACAAGGACATTTCCTTCTATTTTTCCATAAATCTTTCAGCTTGAATTCCTTACTCAGAAAGGCAGTTTTCAAAAGTACAGGAGGGTATAACACACTGTGCATTTTCTTTCAGTAGCAGTAGGGTTTCCATTACATAGTGGTGTGCTGTTTGTAGGCTTGAGAAAGGTGCACAACAAGCTTGTTTAGTTTGTTAGACATGGGCTTTTCGCTGTTGGGTTTTCACAAATCTCTCATATTGAGTGCTTCCCTTCCTCTCTCTCAATCTGCTGCTGTGTGAGCAAGCAACAAGTGGTTTCCTGCTATGCACACAAGGCAAGATTCCTGAATGTAATGCAGCCTCTTAGTATGTTTCCAGTAGACCAGAACATGTAAATATCCTCTGGTTTCCATTCTCTCAGCTGTTCCATATGAAAATCTGGATAACAACTTAGCAAACTTGGTATTTTCTTCCCTGTTTTTCTTAGCCAGTATGCATTCTCATTACAACAATCTGTATTGTGTATAAATATTTATTATGTGGAACTGATTAGAATGCCTGAAAGAACCAATGTCATCTTTGCGTTTAACAGAGGTAAGAGTCCCGTTAGGGTTCTTTGTACCTAGGGCCTGGGGACATGGTTGAACCAGAGTCATATGCAGGTGATCTACCAGGCAGTGAATGAGCACAGAGAAAATTGGTTCCATGATTTTGCTTTGCTGGGCAAGGCAGCAGGACAACAACATAGCACTTTGTCTCACTGAGAAGGAGGTCTGTGCTGTTCCCTCTGGATTTATCCACTCCACACCCAAATATGTGCTGAGGTTTGACACATTCGTGACCCCAGCAGAATGGAGACCATCAGCTCTCTTGGACTGGCTGAGACACTGTCTTCCAGAGCTGCACAGTTGGAAGGAAAATGGCAGAGCAGGTGCTTATGGCTATGTGGAAGGGAATTAGGGAACTCCTTCATACTGCTTCGGTTTTTTTAAACACTTAATTTTGATGTTTGTCATCATGACACTTTGTGTCAATGCTTATATCAAATCTTGAAGATGATAAATTCTACTGTATCAAAATGCTCTCTGCTCATCTTTCAAGTAGCTGTAGCACAAACCTGGTAGCAGGCCACTATGTCCATTTGAATTAAGCTTTAAAGAAAACATTCATAAATGTTCCCTGTTCTTTTTTAGGCCTGTTTCTTATACATTTCATTAATGGATTTTTCCTTTCTTTTGTTTCCTGGGAAATCTGTAAAAGTTTAATGATTCCAGAAGAAGGACATGTTAAAGACAACACATACACTGAAATCCTGCATTTGTTTTTGTACAAATTGTTTTATTCAAAACTTCTGAATAGATATATTAAAAAGACTCTTCCTTGTCAACAGGCCAAAAATATTACAATATTTAAAAATTGTATTAATTGTTTATGCTTGTTTCTTGACCACTCTAATTGCAGTTGTTCCTTTCAGAATATCTACTTGGGCTTTGCAAATGATACATTTAAAAGCTGAGAGCAAAATATTCCTTTTAGTAAATCCATTTTTAGTTAATTGGGAAAAAAACGAATGCTCTGCTTGCATGTCTTCACAGATGGGGTGACATAAGGTAGCTTCTCACACTGTAGATATTTAAAGTACGATGCAGCTGAGTATTGGGAGGCCTTTGCTACAAAGAGCACTGAAAGGATTCAACATGAGAGGCTTATACGGGGAAGAACCTAACTGGGTTGACTTTTTACTTCACAGGTACTAACTAGCTCAATTAACATTTTCCCTGATAAAATTAAGACCTTAAATTATGCTGATAAATCACCCAGATCATCTCTCCTTAAAACTCTCTACAGGCGTCTCTTACTTGTTTCTCCTCTATGTGTCTGACAAGATTTCTTCTGGACGCAGACAGTGAGATTTACTCTAGCATTTAGCCAAAGTTGCACTTGTATGCTTCTTGTCTCAAATGCAGCACCAATATACACACTGAGACAAGGTATTTCTGTTTCTTTATTCTAGTTTGTGCAAAGTATGAGCTAGGTGGTGACCCACAAAAAGCTGGCTCTCCAGTCATCAAGATTTTACACCAGCTGTATATTTTAGCAAACAAAGACATCACAGTTCATTGTNCCCTTTGCCAGAATTACTTCTTTCCCAGTTGGAGCTGGTCTCAGCACAGTTGCTGTGTTTGCTTTATTAGTTTCTTCCTTATCGTAGGAGTTGTACCAAAAGTCCTTGTGGCACATAAATTCTGCTTTGTTTTTGTCCACTATCAGCAGAACATCCTTCTCCCCAAGCTTTGTTAACCTCCCACTAGCTCTGAAATTACTGAAGCATGTTAAGCTTTAAATCTTAACAAGGCAGTTCTACCAACAAGTAATTTGTCTTTCTACAGCTGGACATCATTGTGAACCCATGTTTTCTTTAAGAGAAGTTAGTATAAGTTGGGAGCTAAATATTGTTTTATGTCAGGCTCTAACATCTCTTGTATGAAAGCAGGTAAAGCCAGGTAGCACAGACAATTATTTCAGGGCCACCCCACCATTCCTTGGTTCCATGTTTTCTGTCTTAGAGGCTCGGCCATATTTAACTTGGAGAAATCCTGAGTGGTTTCAACTGAGGAAGAATATTATGCCTCCTAACCTCCTAATCGTTCTGAGGCCTTGTGTCATAGAGGAATCAAGCAAAAATACCCCTTGCCTCAGATTTTTATAAAGGAAGAGAGAGTCCAGTGTAAGACAGCTGACCAGAGAAGGCACCTTCTTGCCTTGCAATGTCATGCCAGGCCCAGCCCATAGGTGGAGAAAAGACACAGTCCTTTGCAGGCATAACAAGTGTGTGTGGGGAGGGTGTGACTGACCCTTGCACTGCCCCAAGTCTAAGGACAGCACTGCTCATTTACTGTTTACTGGGACTCATCAAGCTGGGTGGAGATCCACCAATGCTGGCACATAGTAAGCATCTCTCTCATTTCTAGGTATTTTGTTCTTTATCTCTTTATCCGTGACCACTGTAATACCAGTAATACTACTCATGATACTGACCCATGCAGCCTGCAGTGAAAGTCCCAATGCTCGAGTTAATGAAAGGAACTCCCTGATGGCTGCACTTGGCCTCCTTAGGGTTAGAGGCAGCAAGCCATGTTGCTTTTTTGTTGTGAGCAAGCTCCTCTGTCCTAATGCAGCTCCTGAGTTTGGGCTTAAGTCCTGGAAGATATTTTAAAAATGAAAAGCCAAAAATATTAAGTGAGATTTCTAAGCAAGGCTTAATAACTCCAGAACCTCACCTCTCCTAATTATTGATGCATTCCTTAGGTAAATATCTCTTTCTTGTAGAAAAACAGCCTTGTCCCACTTGCCTGGAAAAGTTATTCCTTCTTCCACTCACAGTAAATAACCTCTTTCAAGGTTTCCTTTACCTGAAGTTGCATTGAAATGAACACTTATAATAGTACTCTGTTTCTGCCTGGGTTGCTCTTCCCTCAAGCCTTAAAAAACTTGCTTTTCTTGGTATTGCAAGATGAGAGGTTCCCTGCTATACGTCTCTTGCTAAAATTCAGGAGGCACTACTGATCTTTGTGATAATGAGCTGGAGGTTGGTGCTAATCACACAGGGCAAATTTGCAGCAATACATGTCAGCTACCTCAGCATTTATCCAGCATGGTGCCAGCCCTGTCTCTGTCCTTCTGATCTGAATGCTTGTGCAATGGGCAGAGCTGAAGGCTGAACTACTTCATCTGCTTGTGAGCAAGCTACGGTTAACACAGGTTAAACGTGCTGAGCTGGGTATAGCCCAGTTAAATAACCCAGTGGGCTAAGAGGATGGAGACTGGGAGCAGAACAGACTAGTTCTGCCACCATGCTGCTCAAAGCAGTCCCTAGAGTGGTATTAAGCAGACGAGCTGTGAGATTAAACCTCAGCACTTCTGCTATCACACAAGAGTGGCTGTAGTACAATGAGTGGATGTGCAATGTGAAGAATGTTTGCACGTGGGCTTGTCTCACCTGGGGATTGTTAATTTACATGAGTGCCCACCCCCTTTTACAAAAAAATACAGGTTTCTTTTTGCTTGCTTACATCAACTCATGTGGGATATATTCTTTCAACAGAGTTAAACAAAGTTGGTGTCTTTTAATATGCCCACACTATTTCAGAAAATGCTCTGAAATGGTGTTCTCTGTGAATGCTTCTGAAGAGAGATGACTCTTAGAATCTAATGTATTAAACCCAGAACAAATCAAATCCTTCTTTTTTTAGGTTAGGAAATGTGTATGAAGCTTTGATACAGAGTTTCTCAGCTAGCACAACTAAGGGAAGGTGATTTTATGGAAAGTTCCAGTCTGGAGAAAAAGTCTCATCAGTGTTTTTCGTGATTCCATGTAGATCTCACCTACAGTGAAACAAGAATAAAAACAACAGCCTACACTGGAAAGTATTCTGTTACTTGTAATCAACTTGCAGGAAGGGATACACCTATTATAGAGAGAATCCTCCCAGTAGGCTTGGATGGTTTGATACTGGGAAACTCATGGGTCACAGCAATGTTAGGCAAATTGGTTTAATCATTCACTTGGAGAGCTTCAAATATCAATACTTACCCAGGGGGTTCCTGGTATTCTGAAGTCCTGAACTTCCCCATGTTTACTTGGAAGCTACTGGTATCCCAACAGTTTGATGTAGTCCTCTTGAAGAACTNTGGTCGCTTCAGTAATCACTGCTCGGGTCTAATGAGAAGGTAGACTGTTTCATTTTTGCTTTATCTGGCTGCTAGGCCTGTCTCTATACAAACAAGTTACACAGGCAGCAGGACTTACAAGGAATGCTGAAGAAAAGCCAGGGTTGTTTTAATTTAGAGAAGAGGTAACTTGGGGGTCATATGATCCTTGTTCATGTAATTACAGGAGTGCTTCAGGAGAGAAAGGTATAATCTGTTCTCTGTGCTTGATAAGATAAACACAGCTGGCTGAAATTACAGGAAGGGAAATTTAGATTAGATTGTTTTCCACTTGTTAAGATAGTGACACATTTGAAAAGATTACATGGGAGAAAGAAGGATATCCAGGCCCAAAATTAATAGGGATGGTTAAAATGGTGTTCATGCATTCACACAGATGGTATGGGTTAGATTAGCATTTTTATCCTGTAAAATAAGGACTACAGAGTAACATTCCATGACATGTACATGGCCCATGCAGCATGCAAGGAAAGCAATCTAAGGATACCCCTCAGTCTGCACCTAGCCCCTTCTCTTTGCCCTCTGCTCTGAGGCATTATTTGACATTTTGGGAGCAAAAATACCATTTTGTAAAATCTTGGTCAATGTTTGACCAAATGTTAAGTAATTTACCCATGTGTTGCCATCCCCGCTAATCACCCTCAGATCCTGTAATGCTTAATGGCTTGTAGCCTTTTCTTTCCAGACTAAAGATAGTTGTGACATTATTGAACTACTTGACTTTACAGGTTCCCCCCATACACCTTGTCTAAGATAATGTCAATTTCTGTGAGAAAGTAACTTGTATTTATACCTAAAGATTTTTACAGTGGTTTGATAAGAAGCAGCTACTGCCAAGAGCCAGTCGTTTTTCTCTAAGCCTTCTACATTTTGAGTGACTACCAAAATAATGAAGGATGCTTCAAGATTAAACATTGCAGTGCAGCTCTGCCCTCAGAACTGTGCCATAACTCAGCTCTGCTGATCTTTTCATTATTCTTTCTCTCTCTGTGGTGATGGGGCAGCAACTTGGGTGTTCACCAAAGAGCTACCCTTTGGTAACCAGGAGCTCTTCCCTCTGCTAGCAAAGAGAATGAAGGAATCCTCTAGTTAGAGCTGGCAAGATTTGAAAGGGACCAGTTGTGTTGTTAGTGTTGAATCACCAAACTATGGCGTTGTTTGCCTGCTGCCAGGGCACACGTATCACAAGGAACTTCTGCCAATGGTAACAAAGAATACTACATTTTGTGAAGTTTCTCTTCGTACCAATTCACACTTTTGAGCATATCTCTTGCACTTGTCTCAGTATTTTCCATCTCCCATTCATGTCCTGCTGGATACCTTTTTTAGGGAAAAAAATGCCTAGATGAGTGAATCTCTGGCCAATGCTGACTGCTGCCCAAAGAGATGTACTTCTCCCTGTCTTTGCCTTGGAACAAGCATAAATAAAGTGCTGATTTCCATTAAATTAGTTGTCCCTGAGACCTCTGTCCTACATTTGTTTGGAATTAGCTAACCAGTTCAAAAGATGCTACGGGAAGCAGACAGATGAACAAACAGATAACAGGTAGCATAACAACATAAGCTTTTGTTTTCTTAGAAAACACTGCTAAAACAAGAACTGTTTAATCGAATTGTTGCTGCCTGTGTGTTGGTCAAGTTTGGCACTCAAAGCCTGCGCCTCAAAAACCATGGAGGACAATCTCTCTTTGCCAGGTTACCTCGGTGCATATAGCACAATGAGTCTTTTCATGTATTTCATATGAATGTTTCATATCCAGAAGAAACCCTTGGTGAGGTACTTGCAAATCCTCAGGCTGCATCAAGTGCAGCTGTATGGCTTGAGGTCGATAGCCTCAATACAAAGATTACCTTTGTGATGTATATATTCCATTCAAAAAATGCATTCCCTGTAGGAAATTCAGGGAGAATGCAGGAAATGCAAAAAGGATTCCTGTCATGCCACCAGATGATTTGATAGTTGTGTGTCATCATAAGCCTGCAGTATTTGTTGTCTTTAGAGATCAAAGCCATTATTGAAGTAAGTACTTTAGCAATAATCACATTCCCATAATGGGAAATAGAAGGATTTTCCATTGTATTCTTGGCTTTTGCTAATATCCAGTGCAAAACTGTTTGCTTTTCATAGGTATGTCGAAAGAGCAGCTGGATGTTGTTGGAAAAGCTGAGCCTTTCTATTTTACCTACAGAAAACAGTGATCTCCTCTTGGTATCAAGGGAGACACTAACACATCTACAAATACTGTCTTGCAAAGAGAGGCAAAAATCTTCCATCCAACTCAGAAAATCCCCTAGAACTCAAATCCAAATGTGAGTCAGGTTTATTAATCTGAGCTCATTGGTTGAAAGGTTTTCCCCACTCAAGAAGGGAGATGGAGGGACAAACCTGAGTGCCTCAGGAATATCATTCTCCTCTTTTTCCATCTAGTTCCAACAAGCCCAGGCAACCTGGGGAAATTCAGGCCCTCCTTGATGTCTCATTCCACAGAGCTCACTCCTGAGGCAGTTGGGCTGGCTGGCTATTTTGTGGCAACTTCAAATGTAGTAGATGCATTCCACATAGTTCTTGACCAGCGAAAAATGTGAATGTGAATCTGAGATCTTTAGATCCTAGATTTATAAAGTAGTGATGTGTCTGTCTAATTTTATGTATGTGACTACCTGCAGTAGGATTGAACCATATGTTTAGTAGGGACTGAGGACGCCTGACTGAGAGACATTTGGTTTATTGCCATGCAAAGAGCAGCCTTTTCATACTGAGTGTAACACTCCCTTGCATCTGTGGTTTGATCGCGTCATTTAACTTCTCTACCTCGGTTGTTTCATCTGAGAAGTCAGATTGCTAGGGCTTGCATTTTTGACAAGTGGTGTAGGAGGATTAATTCATGAGTGTGCACCCTGGACTTCAGACAAGCCTACCAGTATGGAAAACTATAATTAGGATTGCTTGTCCTGTACTTGAAAACACTTGCACACAGCCTTATCCTGAGCACAGCTGACTGTTTGCCACTAGTACTTTAGTCAGTGAAAGTTGAATATGCTCAGTAGGATTGGAATCAGACTAAAAATTTACTTTTAAGACAGCCATTGAAAATCCAAAGTTTCAGAAGAACCAAGAGAGACTCCAAAGCAGACAGTGATAGCTTTCCACCGATTCCAGCAGGCTTTGAATGAAGCTTGTATCTCCCACAACTGTGTCAGTTATCACTTCCTCACCATATATACTTCTTCATCTTCTGCTTCTCTCAGAAAACAGGAATCCAGCAAGTTCTTCAAGCCAGAAGAGACTATTTCTGAGATCAAGGAAAGGGAAGAAAACTGCATGTTTCTTCTGTACCTAGCTGTCAAAATCTATCATTCTAATTAAAAATATATAAATGGAAAAAATTGTGAAGGATTGGAACTTATACTTGTGGAACTGAGCAGTTTTTCCGTTTGGCTGATTTTTGAGTTGGATTTGCTCTTGAGATAATTAGGGAGTTGTAAAGCTGGCGTGATGGAATTGTAAGAAGTCAATATGGCAGTGGATGAGAAAAAAATCAAGCTTTTGGAAACAAAACAAATAAGGATTTTTGGATTTGAGGAAGTCAGAAGCAGCACATCTGTTCCACCTGTGGGTGCTGGATCCACATGGTTGTGGTGAGTGATAGGGACTGATAAATGACAGGCAAGGCCCACCAACACCCTCGGTTGTTCAGGTAAAACATGCTTTGGAGGAAATTGAATCTCCATGCTAGAGTGTTGCATGGTCCATTTCATGTCTTCTGCATTCCTGGTGAGGATTTTCTGGAAATAAGGGGAAGGAAGAGATAGATGCTGTATAGCAGCTACTCTGGCTTTTAGTACAGGCATCTGCGGTGCAGGGGAAGATATATGCAATGGTGAAAACTAATGCTGCAGGCTGTAGCACGGGAGCAGGTGAGAGCTGCTTTACCCAGTTGCTGATGGAAGAGTAAGGCTGAGGCAAAGAATAGGGGGAGCAAAGGTGATAACAGCAATTAATACGAGGGGAAAAAAGGTAGAAAAAAAAAGTTGAAATGCAAAATTATGCTCCTTGGCTAGAGCATTCTGTCTGCAAAGGGTGCGCCTGGTTAAATGTGGCATTTGGCACAACTGCAAAATGGTAGGAACAAATGAGAGTGGGGCAGGTAGGAACTTCCTACATCTTTCCTGCTGCTTCAATTAATATGAAATGTCAAATTTGTGCCCCCATCTCATTGATGAAGTGTTGGCTTCAGGCCATGGGCAGGGTGGTAATTAACTATTAGCTGGGGAAGGAGTAATATTAATAAGATAAATGATTGCTAAGGAGATAGGGAGCATGAGTGTTGGGATGTATGGCATTGAAGCTGAGACTCTTCAGCAATAGGGCAGCAATGCTACAGAGCCGGAGACTGGGATGACTGAGAGCTCCAGTGTTGGGGTATGGGTTTGAGTGCTGTAGGAAGCCAGGGCTGTAAGGAGCAAGATGTGGAGTTTGGTTATGAGGAAATGGGGAGACAGTGGACATTTAAAGGATGCATGCTGACATTGATTTTTGGAGAGGGAAGAGACAGAGATGAAAAGTTTGAAAGGAGGTGTGATGTCTGACTTTGGAGAAGAGCAAGAAATTGTAGAAGATTTACATGAGAAGAGAGGATGTGAGTCTTCCCCAGTAGCCAGTTTTCCATCCATATGTTCAGTGTGTGATGCCAGGCATATGGTCCCTGTCTCTTCATACAAAGCTATGCCTCCTTTCTTGCTCTGTCCTCCCAGGGACGTCAGGGCCTTTGCTCTTCTGAGGTTTTCCATCCCTTCATGTGACTCTTCCAGGCTGGTATTAGCCCAGTAGGCTGTGCAGCAGCCGTGTTTGGCAGGCTGGCTAAAGAAACCAGTCACAGAAGAAGAAAACACCATACTCCTCCATGCTTGGTGACACAGCCCACCGCACAGCAGACCATGGCTGTTACCACAGTGCTGCATCACAAGAGTGGCTGACTCTGGTGTCACACTGACTGACACAAGATACTTCTGTCTTGAGTCTTTTCCAGTTTTGGCTCCTGTCCTCTGCGTGGGAATGAATGGTGTTTTCCTTTGTTTAGAAAATCTGCTGAGAGATCTGCCAGCTGAGGCCTTCCAGTTCTGACCAAAGCCAATAATGATTTCTTCACACTGGCTAGGTTCACTCTGTCCCAGTGAAGTGGGCTTGTCCCCATTTAACTTTCCACCTGTCATTTGTGACTGATGCATGCTCGCTGCCTGGGCGGAGCTGGAGAGGGATGTGGATGTGCCCCTCCATTTGCAGCTCTCTGTCAGCACCCATTTCAGATTTGTTTAAGCAGAGGAAGTGATCTTATTAATACTTCTCTTCAAAGCAATGTTTGCTTTTTTGACTGGAGCATTTCAGCCAGGGGCTGCTGTATGAACATGCCAGAGTTATAGGCCATAATTATCTCATTTTGGAGAGGAGAGTGGGGTGTTATGCTTTATGTTTTCCCTGCTCTGAAGGCTGCTTGTTGCATGTAAGCGCAACCCAGAATTGTAGCTGCAGCAGTCCTTCTCTGACTCAGGTTTTCCAGGTGCTGATAGTCCTGTAAAAAGCTGATATCTACCCTACAAAAAAAAAAAAAAAAAAAAAAAGGCCATTGAATAAATGTTTTTTCCCTCTCATGTCTCATTGGCTTTATATCTGATGTTCAGTCTCAGTCCTCTGAACCATCTGTAGCAGGATAAAGAAGACACTCATGAAAAAGGGAAAATTTTACAGGAGACTCAACAGGAATATGCCAGGGTCTAAGGAAGCCAAAACCACAAAGCCACCATATCTTGGCTTCAAATGTATGCTTCTCTTGATGATAGCATACCATACTGTTACAGTATTTAGCATCTCCTTTTAGAGGTCAAGACCAGAAAGATTTCTGTGAGACTGGCTAAGGCTTCCATAGAAAGAATAATGCTCTGTAGAATCACATATATTGTTCAGGAGGGTAAAAGACCACCTGGATCGTTTCTCTTCTGCTCAATTACAGTATCTCCTCACCTGTATGTTTGAATGCACTTTTGAACACCACTGCTGATATTTACGCAAAACATTCTTTTATCTTGTGGCTGATAGTCTATCTAGATGTGCTACTTTGCTAATGAATCCCTCTGGCTACCAAATGCAGGCACAAAGTAGGGATGGCAGAAGGAATCAGTGAGTCTAGGGCAGACTAGTGGAAGACTCCTAAGAGTATCCATGCTTAGGCAGAGGTTTTTCACTTATTTTGAGATGGCCTTTGATAATCTGATTCAACAGACGAACATAAGGTTCAGTGCTTCAGCCTGAGAAAGAAAGGTGTCTCCTTATATGATTCCCTTGCTTTTCTACTGGGCACTCTAGCCTCTGGGAAAGAGCTGTAGATATGCATACTAGATTGACTTGTGGGGCTGATGATTCTGGTGTGATGCATGCTCTGTAGTACACGGCAGTATGTCCTTGTTAAGCTAGGGCAGAGTTAATTTCTTCTCAGTAGCTGTTACAGGGCTGGTTTTTGATTCAGCATGTGGTGTTGATAACACATTGATGGTTTGGTATTAGTTGTGGTTATCCTAAGTCAAAGACTATTTTTCCCTTGTCTCATGCTCTGCCAGGGAGGTGGTACACAAATGAAAGTGGGAGGGAGCATAGCCTGTACAGGTGACCTGAACTGATCAAAGCAATGTTCCACGCCACAAAACATCATGCTTGGAATATGAAATGGGGGGAGTTAGCTGGAAGGGCAGATGATCTCGTTTCAGGAAGGGGAGGTCTGTCTCAGTCAGTGGGTGGTGAGCAATTGCACCGTAGATTACTTGCTTCTTTTTTATTATCATTGTTATTACTTACTGTTATTATTTTATTTTACTTTATTTTCACTATTAAACTGTTCTGATCTCAACATGCAGGCTTTACTTTGATTCTCCTTCTCATTCCACAGGGGAAGGAGGAGAGGGAAGGAGGCTGAGTGAGCCTAATTTCCATCTGGGCTTAAACCACGACACAGTGGAATAACCCTTCCTTCATATTCTCCCAAGGCCAAATCTATCTTTGCCATATGGATGACATTGCAAAGCAACCAAAATGTGATTCTGTTCTTTATCCTTTATATGGCAAGTTGGGGGAAGGGAAAGAGTCTTGGTGATTTTATCCCTAAAAACCTCCATCTATTGATCTAATGTGGCAAAGATCCAGACAAACAACAGCGAAACTCCTGTGAACTGGCTGAAATTTCCTCTTCCCTGCCTCCACTGTTGGTGTTTCCCTTGCTGGAGTATCCTGAATTCCTAGCCCAACCTCTTGCTTGTCTGTCAGGAGCAGGATGGAGGGCTTTCCCCCATCCAGCAAGAAGGCTAAGTTGTACCCTTAGGGCTGAGGAGCAGCGGAAGCAGGACTTGCTAGGGCTTGGTAGCCTAGGAACAACTGGCTATTTCTCTGTCACTTTTGGAGATGCTTGAGAGGAACATGGCCAATATCAATCTGGCTGGAACCCTTCCTCATGGTCTTCACTCTGGCAGACTTTTAGTAGGGCCCCTAGGTTACACCATAATTGCTGCATTGGGCTGCTACTTTTGGGGGGAGTGGGCAAAGAGATGATTTAATGACCTGTCTCTGCTGTGGTTTCATCAGTTCCACACAAACATCCAGGAGCTGCGGCTGTTTGTTGGGGAGGGGATGACAGCTTGTTTAGAAGGTTGTACCCACTACAGGTGGGCTGATTTCAGGACCCTGCAGCTCTTTGTAAAGAGAAGGCCAAAATGAAGTGAATAGTAAGGGTTCACATGGGGAAGAGTAAGGGTTAAGATTAAGAGAGGACATGACAGCAGAGACCCATGAGGTAACCATGAACCTTACAAAGCAGGGATATTCAGCAGGATTTTCTGTGTTCTTCATTTTGACTTGGCTTAATAGGGAGATTTCTGAAGACTCACCCAGCAGGGGACATACTGATGCTGTGAAGTCCCCGGTTTTGGAAATAAATACAAAATTGGAGATCCCCACACTCTGATAGATAGAACAACAAATTTGAGATTTCCCATCAAATGGTCTAATTCTGGCCAGTTACAGGGCTCTCTGGGCAGGCAATGTTGGTCATTTCCTTTCCTCCCAGTGAACATGTCAGATGGAGGAGGGAGTTAAGTGACATCTCTCGATTGTTTCCTGGCCATAGCAAGACTCTAGAGAATTGTCCATGAGTGAAGGAGCAGGACAAGAGTCAGTTAACCAATGAAAGGGGAGTTTCCAGGAGCTCTGGGTATAAGGCCAAACAAACCTGAGGAAAAAGCCAAGTGAAGAATGGTGATACTGTTGTGGCTTGGAGCATACACCTTCTCACAGTGAAGCTGGCTAACTAGCCAGTGTGTTCACTGGCCCATTCCATGCTGTAGCTGTCACCCTGGGCCTTACTACAATGATTTATACCTGACTCTTTTAAAAAAATAGAAAGGTTACCAATTTTACACATGCCCAGTTTTTCTTACTCTGCACCTCACCTCCAAGTTTGTTGTTCCTCTTGTGCTGTTGCAGCTTCTTTTCCACTGTTAATTCAGAAAAAAATTGGTTGTGATGGTGACTATATTATTCTGAGTTAAACAGAAAAAAAAATGTTTTCCCAGCTGTGTCCAGAAAATCCAGACACATGAGGAAAATCCAATAAATGATTAACTCAGTCTTTCCATCTGTAGATAGTGGTGTTTCTGGTTAGGCTTTTTAAATTATATTATATATCGCTAGCCGCCTTCTCCCTCAAGACAAAAGAGAGTCTCTTTGACTTGAAATGCAATGTCCTGAGAAATCTTCTGGTGAGTACCTGGATGATTTCTTACTTGTGGTTTTGTGCCTTTTGAATAAGAAAAGATTATTTGGAAGTGCATTTCCTGTACTACTTCCCTGTGAGAGGAGAATAATGAGCAAGACAGCAACTTTATTGGCAAAAAATTACAGAGTTTATGCATTGGTTATTCTTTGCAGAATACTGATTTTAATACACTATTTTTTTTATTTTTCCTTTTTATTTTTTTCTTCATTATGAAGAGATATAGTGAGGTAGGGTATTTTCAGCTGTGAATTTTTGACCCAGACAATTAAGTTTGTCTTAGAAAGTGGTAGGAAGAGACTGGTGCCATCTGTCTGGAGCAGGCACTGACACAGCAATGCTCAATCCATGCATCCACCTAGGTGCTACCCTGCTGATGAGGGAAAGCACCCTATGACCTCTGTGTTGTGACCAGAAGCAGGTTTGACCTATGAGTTATAGTCAGAAAAACAGGTTTGTTTTGCTGCCCTGCTCCCACTCTGGTGATCAAGTGTGGGCTTGCTTAACAAGCACACCTTGGCAGCCCTTGACACTGCTGGTCTTACCCATTTTCCTGTTTATTGACCTCCTGTTTTCTACTCAAGACTCTTTGCAAATAAGTAGTTCACCATAGCAACTTTTTTGCCCTGGGTACCAATTTTGCTACCTGGCATACCCAAACTTGATATTTTCAATACTGTGACCTGGGCAATCTCAGCTGACAGCATTACTAGAGCACTCTTGCCCTTGCAAGGCTCCACTCCCCCAAACACCCCCAGCAACTGCCTTTGCAGTTTAGCCACTTCTCACACAAATCCCCCTTATCCAAGGTGTGAGATCCAGTTGTCCCTCGTGGTGCTTTCACACTTTTGTCTGCCACAGGCACTAGTTTCTGAGATCGTCTCCCATTTCCCGTGCCCTGCTCAACCTCAGCCCACACCCATCCAAATCATCTGCCCAGTGTTGGCTCCCTGCTTCCCATCACTACCCATGGCTGGGGAATTCAAAGCAGTTTAGCCACTTCACAGACTGGACTTGACTGTTTGCTGTCTGCTCAGCTTTTTTTTTTTTAAAATTTCTATTTGGGCTGTGTAAAAATACATGCTGTATACTCACAACTAAATTCTTTAACAATTAGGAGTACTCTCTAACTGTGATATGTAGCACATTACTTAGCAAGCTGCCAGGTTTTGTGTCAGATTTTTGTGACTTTTATTTTTTTAATATAACTACCTGGAAATTTATATCAAGCATTTGTACAAAAAAATAAAGATTTCCTTCATAAAAATATAAACCCCACCACATTTCTCTGCTGATTGCTCATTCACAGAAATGTTTGAGGATTTAATAGGGCCCTTCTGCAGAAAACAGTGATTAGTGGTGTAAGAAATACCAGTTTGTGCCAATTTCAGGACTCCATCACCCCGCTTTGCAGAGAAGCTAACCAAGAGCTAGATACACACATGGCAGAGGCTTGCAGGACTATCCTGCCCCAGGCTGGCAAATGCACTCCTTTCCCAGTCTTTCAGCACAGAGCATATTCCTGGCAGCCTAAATGTCTGGGTGACCCAGGCCAGATGCCTGGATCAGAGAGAAAAGGTAAAATTTTTCTCAACACAAATAAGGGGGGAAAAGCTCCAAACTGGAGTGCAGTGCCTGCATCACCTACCTAGCTGTCCAGAGCAGTGGGATGTGCCTTGCAATGGACATTACCAGCCCCTCACTCCAGCCCTGCTTTTGCTCCCAGCTGCCTCCTGGCCTGCAGTCGCATGACCTCAGCCTGTCAGGGAAAAAACAGGCAGAGTGCATCAACTCCCTGGAGATTCAGGCGCTGGGTGGTTTCTTTTTCCGCTGCATTAGCCATCTCAGATGTAGCACAGATGGGGAATCTGCAGCCTGTGCCCCCACACCGGCTCCTGGGGCCCCCAGGGTGTCTGACAGATGGGACAAAACCCTGGCAGGGCCAAAACATGTTTGGCATCACAGCTGTGGCTGGGGGAGAGGGTTGAAGCCCTTCAGCCCATCACCCAGCCCCACCGGTGCAATTCAGCCACAGACGATGGGCACGGAGGAGCTGCATCATCAAAAGGGACCTTTTTGGCACCTGTGCCAACTGTTTCAGGGGATAGAAAGACAGGTTTGCACCCAGCTGTTCTGAAAGGACAGAAATGACTGGATTGGAGTTCTGCTGAGAAGGGCAGGGGCCAGGTCCTGTGCTGCTCCTGGGATGGATGGTTAAAGACAGCCTGTGGTGCTGGGGAGCAGGTGAGAACCTTAGGATTGGGAGAGGGGAAGTTGTAGGCAAAGACCAGAATGCCTTCTGAAATACAGTGTACACCACTGGCACACAGATGACAGAGGCAGTGCAGTCTGCTGCTGTGTGATGTGGGTGTAAAGCAGGAGCACCACTGTTTGCGTAAATGTGGAGCTGGAAGTGAGAAATAGTGGGTTCAGTCTAGGAGAAGCAGTATGAACTCTGCATGCCACAGCCCTGGTCGGAAGAGCATGAGAAGGTGCTGCTGGATGGAGCCCCCAGACAAGCTGGAAGAGCCCAGAGATGGTGCTGCTACCCCTCTCTTATTGCCAGTCATGGAAAGCTTTAGGCCAGGGTGCTTCAAGCATTATGTCAGGACATATTCTGCTGGAAATGGATTTTTTGCCCATGGGGCTGAAGAAAAGCTGAGATTGCCCAGTGCTGGCAGGGGGGCTGGCTCTGGCACTGAGCTGTGAAGCCAGTGGGGAACAAGGCAGGGCTAGGCTGTCTCCTCAGCCACAGAGGTGGCTGCTCTGTCTGGGTGTGGTACTTATGTCAATGACTTCATGGTGATGCATTTTTACTACCAGCATGTCCAAAGCCTTTCAGAAGAGCACAGCATTAGACAGCAACCTTGCCTACCACCTAATACACATTTTTTTTTACCCATTCTCAGAATGAAGCAAACATACAGTGTGTTCAGTGACTCTTGGTCCTCAAAGATTGTTCCAGAAAGCCTATCCTCAAGTTTGATTGGTTAAAACCAAATAAGTTTTCAGCTGCCACTGAACAAACACAGATATATGGAACTTACAGAAACTGACATCCTTCTTTATGCAGTCTGCCAGCTACTTGTGCAGTTAACTCCTCTAACTGGGCTACTGAGATTTGGGGGTATTTTCTAAGCTTTTGACAGGGAAACCCCACTTTTACCTAAAAGAACAAGGCTCAGAGGTCCTAATAAGAGAAATTCTAATGATGTCGCTGTGTGCTCCAAAACCTGACTATGCAAGAGAGCTTCCAGCGAACTGTGAAAAAAAGTGGAAAATCAGTTTCCAGCGTTCAGATGGGGTTACTCCAAAGACATCTGCGCTCTTCTGCTTTTTGAAGTCGGACTGCGAGGGAAAGCCCCGGGGCTTTCTGAAGCCTTTTCTAGAAAAGGCGTCTGCTTTTCTTTTTTTTTTTTTTTTTTTTGTTCCCCCCCCCCCCCAACTGCGAGCCGCACTGAGGGGATTTAAGAGCAGAGTACGGCATGTCCCAGCCCCCGCGGGCTTTGGACGTGTTCCTGCCCAGCGCTGCTGCTGCGGGCACGCAGTCTAGGCTGTGCTTTTCACTCTATTGGTTTGCTAATCCTGAAATAATTGCCCTTTTTTTTTCTTCTTTTTTT